>WBNH01008562.1:144241-396499 GCA_013401255.1 Urocolius indicus
ACTACTTAGAACATCCAAGAAGTTTGAAATGCAGACTACATGCCTGAGAGCAGTCTTGCTGACAGCCTATGATTCACAGTGCAAAACAGAAAAACACCTGGGAGAAAATTAGTTCTCTCAAACAGAGAGAGAGAGGAGCAAATCTGTTTTGATCACTTCATAAGTACTCACAAGTCTTGTTTGCTGTTCACTGACCTGTGAATTCTTTTACTGACATAAAAAGGGGATGAAGCTCAGAGTGGTGCAGAGGGCTGTGGGATATCTTTGTTGTGTGGTATCAGCAAGAACACACTAGCCCTGATGAGAAAGAAAGAAATGTGTACATAATATTGGCAGTCTCAGTCAATGATAAGTTATGCAATAATTTGAGGTGACAAGCGACAACAGATGGACCCAATACGTTCCAGCTCCTCCCTACTCTAAGAAACATGGATGGAATCATGATGCAAAGGACACTTTAAAGTTTATAGTAAGGTGGTCACTATCTGAATTCATTGACAATGGTGATGTCTTAGATACAGCAAGTAAGGATATGCAGATTCCTTACAGATGCCTTCCTGGAGGTCTGTTGATCTGCCTGGGCTGCTATATTGGCAGCGATCAAATGGTAGAGGGATTGGGTGGACTAATATGAAAGGGAAGGTATTCTAGTAGAGAGTGAAATAAAATTTTAGGGGTAGTGAAGCAAACAACTCCAAGGCTGATAGATTTTTCAATTTGATAAACTTCTTCATATTTCTATACTGAACATTTTTCACTGATTTCAAAGGGTAAATATAAGTAGCCCTGGACAATTTAGGGAAAAAAAAAAACAAACCAAAAAAAACCCAAAGGAGTCTGCATAGAAGGAAACCATTATTTTCCAAGTTATCCATGTTCTTGGTCCTTTTCCATGAAATTCAAAAGGCCAAACAGCAAAGAGCTTTGGGTTTTGAAGTGAAACATTAAACCTGTATGTTAGCAATAAACTGGTCACACCTTGTTTGAGAAAAGATGGGTATGAAAATACACTTCAGTAAGGAATGCAAAGCCTACTTTAAAGATTGACTATTTGCTGAAGACTTTCCAGCCCAGTAGAAAGCAAAATATTGGTTATCTGGGACATAACTGGAATGCTTTGCTTATGCTCCTGTTTTTTTAATGATAAGAATTAAGAACAAGATGGGTGCACAACAGATAGAATAGTAAACCAACTGGATCATATGCAATACAGAGATTGAAAGCGAATATCTTAAACTATTTTCCTGACTTCTAATGTGAAGAAGGGTGTCAGACCTTTAAGACATCCCAGCAAGGATCAAGTCAGATACATTGCTGGTTTCCAGTAGTCACAGACTCCTCAATACAACGCACAATGTGAGGGTAGCATGAAAGCAGAGGGATGCTTTATAAATAGCTCACCATCTATTTATAGGATCCATAAATGCGCATTCACTGCATTACATGGGGCCAAAACATGTGAGATCACCTTATAGCTCCATGTTAACACTTCCTCTTTTATGGTCCTTCAGATCCTCTTATCAGATTTTTACAAAGCTGCTTGTAAATATAAATACCATATATCAAATATTTAACAGATGTTCAAATGCACGTTAGGATGATGACTATAGTCTGGACTGACCTATTATGGGATCTGTGCCCACATTTCTGCTGAGTATTGCACTTGCAGCTTTTGGAACTGCATAGTAGAAAGTAAATTTGCACCTTCATCCCGTCATTCAAGCATTATTTTTATTGCGTTTTTAATTCCTTTCTCATTATTTCCTCTTTACAGAAACAAAATGTAAAAATAGAGAGGTCCTCAGTAGTAGCATGTCTTACTTCCAAGTTGCTATAAGACAAACATAGGAAGATGGTTAAATTGAGAATAATTAGGGGAAATAAAATCTCTATAGAAAGAACAGAGATTCTTCTCAGTGTTTAGTCTCTGATTTGTGCACTAAACAAAGGCATGGTCCAAGGTACTGGCACTGGATGTGTATATGATATAAAGTCAAGTATATTGTTTCCTTGAGAATGTTTTATTTGATTGCATTTAAAGAAATTAGTCCATTGTAAAAGATCCAACTTCATTCCTCCTTCACACTCCTGTCCACATAAACATATATAGTAAAATCAGTTGCATTCTGTGTCAGACTGACTAGGAGCAGAAAGGTAGTAGATCTACAAATGTGAAAATTAAAAGAAGATACTAAACTAGGAAAAAAAAAATGCAGCCTAAGATTATTTTCTTTTATTCATTTGGCCATAGGAATTTAAACCCAAACCATTTCAGTTATCACTACAAACTACAGTTCTTACTTTCTCAACTGCAGAAATGTATGTGTTGTGGTTTAGATCTATCAACAGCCCTTGAAAGCACTGATCCTATACCATCCTCGGTGGGATAGAAATGCCCTGCAGTACACACTGAAGCCCCTGTCCCAGATGCACACTTCCCAGTTGTTGGTCAAGATGAATTGCATTAGCTTTTCTTACCACTTTAATATCTGGTATATCCTCAGCTTCAAGATTTAATATTAAATGGATTTAGAGGTCATGGGAAGGAATAATCCCTTCCTCCATCCACTCCTGAAACAGCATCAACCTGAAATTGCAGTGCTTCCAGGTACTGTGGTCATATTTAGACTGCATGGCAGGATATGGTATCTGCATATATATATATTGGGCTTGTGTGGTGGATTTTTTGGTAGCAAGTAGTGGCTATAATGGTGGAAATATGTCAGCTTCTGTAAAAAGTTTCTCAAAGCTCCCTGGTTTCTAAGTCAGACCCGTCTCTGGCAAAGACTAGACCAATTGGGCACGTCTGTGATAGTGTATAAGAAGGGAAAATCTGCAGCGGGAGGAGGAGGTGGGATGAGAGGAAGTGAAATGGGACAGAAACAACAATGTGGACACCAAAGTCAGTGAAGAAGGAGGGAGAAGGTGTGCCAGAGCAGAGACTCCCTTGCAACTTGTGGAGATTAATGGCAAAGCTGAGATCTGCCTATAGCCTGTGGAGGACCTCACGCCAGAGCAGGTAGCAGTGCCGAAAGAATGTTGTGAGTCTGTGGGAAGACTGTGCTGGAGCATTCTATTTGTGAAGGACTGCAGCCCATGGAAGGGACCCATGTTGGAACAGTTCATGAAGAACTGCACTCTGTGGGAAGGACTCATGTCATAGAAGCTCATGGAGGACTGTCTCCCATGATCCATGATGAATCAGAGGAAGAATGTGAAGAGTCCTACCCTGAGGAGGAAGAAGCAGCAGAGATAATCTGTGGCAAAATGAATAAAACGCTCATCAGGAGAAGGTAGAGAAATTAGGAGCAGAGTTGAGCCTTGGAAGAAGGGAGAGGTGGTGGGGAGAAGGTGTTTTTAAGATCTGGTTGAATTTCTCATCATCCTACTCTGATTTTTCTTTTTGATTGGTGAAAAGTTAAATTGATCTTGTTTTTCTGTCTTGCCTGCAACCATAATTGGTGAGTGATCCCCCTCTATCCTTGTCTCGACCCTTAAAGCCTTTGATATGGTTTTTGTTCTCACTCTCACTACAAAGTGGAGGACTGAGTGGCCCTGTGATGTTTTGTTACTGACTGGCAAATCAGAGTGAAAACACCCTGTGTAATTTTTTTTTTTTCTTTTTTCAGGTGGAATCTGGATCCATGCATGGCGCTTCCACAGATCTTCCACAGATATTCTGGTGGCACAATCAATGGTCACAATGTCACCCATCCCACTGAGCCTATGTACTCCACAATGCTGATGCAGACATTGCAGCTGTGCTCTGCACAGAGGAATCCTGAAATCTTGGGTTAGAGACACAGCGTACATAGCAAAACCTTGCAACTGGGATTGTGCTTGTCCCTGCTGATATCACTCTTCCCAGCAGACTTTCACAGACTTTCCAAAATAAGTTGGAACAGACTTAGGTTGTGGACAGGACGTGTCCTGAATATACCTGCAGACAGACAAACAAAGACAAGGATTTTTGTGTTTCTCCCTCACCATGCCAATTTCTCCTTTAGCAAAATGAAATATGTTCTATAGCTTGTTAAGTAAGATATCAGTCCTTTCTAGATGGTAAACCCCTGATTCATGTTGAACCTGGAAGGACAAGTGCAGAGTCCTGCATCTGGGAAGGAACAACCGCATGCACCAGTACAGGCTGGGGGTTGATTTTTCAGAGAGCAGCTCTGCAGAGAGAGACATGGGAGTCCTGATTGATAATAAGCTAAACATGAGCCAGCAATGTGCCCTAATGGCCAAGAAGGCCAATGGCATCCTGGGATGCATCAAGAAGAGTGTGGCCAGCAGGTCAAGGGAGGTTCTTCTCCCCCTCTACTCTGCCCTNAGGGTGGATGTCAGGAGGTTGGGACATCCCTTTTTTTTCTATTGTAACTAGCAACAGGACAAGGGGTAATGGGATGAAGCTGGAACACAAAAAGTTCCATTTAATTATAAGAAAAAACTATTTTACTGTGAGGGTGACGAAGCCCTGGCCCAGGCTGCCCAGAGGAATTGTGGAGTCTCCTTCTTTGGAGGTCTTCAAGATCCACCTGGACATGTTCCTATGACCTGATCTAAGTCGACCTGCTTCTGCAGAGGAGTTGGAGTAGATGATCTCTAAAGGTCCCTTCCAACCCTACCATTCTATGATTCTATGACTCTATGACCATACAAATTGGACTGAATGACAACTTATGTCTCTAAGAGGCAAGTGACTGAATTTTCCACCAGTTTAAGTCAGTAAATCCAGTAAATACAGCACTATATAATGGCTACCTGGCAGTAAATTTGTATTTAGGCTGTTTCATTGCCATTTGTCTTTATCTGATTAAGCCACCTGATTTATAAAACATGCTGGGATGCAATTTATACACAACAATATGATACACCTAGTGGTCTGGTTTCCAGAACCACAAGGACAAACATGTTCAAACCATAAAGGCACTCTCAATGCCAGATATCAATTTATAATGCCTGATGAAAGATGTCTCATCATTACAGTCTCCGGTATGGATGAACTGTCAGCTATACTACCACAACCTCTTTCCAAACCTTTTAAAAGTAAAGAAAGTCTTAGTCATGTCAAAAACACAAATGCATTTCACAAATAGGGAGAGATTTCCTCAGCAGTGCAGTAATATCATTCACCTTCAGTGAAGAAGACATTTTGAAGTTAGTACTACTATAAACCTTTGACACAGGCCAAATTTTCCAGTGGACTTGAAAAATGCCACAAACTTGATAGTGTCCTGTGTATCTGAAGGTGGATATTGGAACAGATTCTAAACCTGACAACTTTGGTCCAGGCACCACAAAAATTGTAAAAAAAGTACATTTTCACTGTGCCTGTCCATTTAGCCAAGAGTACATTTTTTTTTTTCATAGTATCTCTAGAAATAAGAGTCCTAAGTAGAATACTAGTTCTTAAAGATCTATGTATTATAAGGCAGATTAAATACTTCTAATAAAAAATTTGAGGTAGAATATACCTGGTTTTCTTTCTTAAACAGCAACCGAGTTAATGGAATAGATGCAGCACCAACAACTACCAATTTTCAAGTTTTTATTTACACAGGCAGATGCTGTGAGGTTCAGTGCTGTGAAAGGCCTTCTGGACATCCCATCCAGTGCCTGGATTTAAGGATTGCTTCCAGAGCAAGACAAAGAGTAAATTTGCTTATGCTTACTTAATTTTCAGAATCCTTACATAAGATACTTGAAACATATCAGGCAACTGAAACATAAAGTGAAAGGTAAATTGATTCTACAGTAAAAATGTCTCTGGCCCAAAAAACAAACTGAGATCATCTGTCAGTAAAATGTCTTTGATGGAAGACTTCTAAAGTAATTATTAATGTTGTTTTCAACAGGGTACATCCAGTTTATTCCTCTCTCATCCAAAGCCTTCTTTTAATGGCGCCTGCTGTCTGTTTACAGTGGAGCAGTTGGTGGTGGATTGGTCACTGAAGTTTCTCCACCTGGACCTTGCTTATCCATGTCCTCCATTGTTGATGCTTCAAATTTATTTTTGATTAGGACACTGGAGGAAGGGTTGCAAAGTGGAGTCCTGTTTTTTTTTGTGTCACCAGAGTCCAAATAATTTTGCTTTCAGTGGAGGCTTGTGCCTGGAACAATTTTTCAGTCTCTAGCTCTGCTCCTCTAATACTTTGGAGTCTACTAATGTATTCTTGCAGCTCGCCATCTTGTCAGCTTGAGACCAGAGTCCTCCCCTGCGGTGTGCCTCTCTTTGAAGGTAGTGGGGTTGTTACCTGCTCACCCTGCCTGTGCAAACTGCTGCACTGGTCCCTATTCACCACACTCCAGGTCGCTCATGCTCCATGTAGGCTGTTTAGAATCACAGAATCATAGAATGGTAGGGGTTGTAAGGGACCTTTACAGATCACCTAGTCCAACTCCCCCTGCAGAAGCAGATCCACCTAGATCAGGTTGCATAGAAATGTGTCCAGGTGGGTCTTGAAGATCTCCAAGGAAGGAGACTCCACAGTCACAGTTAAATCCCCTGCAGTCACCTCAGCTCCACCACCCTGCAGGACTGTCCCTTCACAATAGCTGCTGGCTCCTGGTGGGTCTCCTCCCTGCTCCTCTGCTCCTCTTCTTTCCTTGCTCCAGGAACTCCTTGCTTGCCTTGATCTGTGCTCAATTGCAAAAAAAAAGCCTTGTCACTGCCACATGTCTTGCTGACTGTAGGGAGTTGTAGAGAGTGAGAAGGTCTCCCCGTAGTCCATAGGAAAATTTTCACTCATTCAATCTATTTGATTTTTACAGCACCCCTCCCTATCTTCAAGAGTGTCTCCGATCTCTCTGTTCCTCCGGTGACAACTTTTGCCCTCACCATGCTCAGATGCTTTTGTGCAACCAGAGCAGCCAGAACAAAGGAACACAACAAATAAAAAAAAGTCAAAAGCAAAAGACGCTGTGTCATTTACCACAGAACTTTACATATACTCATCACAAGGTCTTGTTCTTAGGTCCCAAAAGTCCCCTGAAAATCCAGCACTTGAAGCACTTTTCATAAGTGGGATGGTCTGAACAGTGATTATAGTGAGTCATGACCCAGAATGCTTCATTCACTGTGGATAGTGTCCAGTGGTTCACAGTAGGTGAATTGAATGTTCCTACCATCAGTTTTGAGTTATGTATATCTCACTTAAGTGTATAAATCTACAATTTAGACATCAATACCTAAGGTAGTTATTTGGAACCCTTTTAACGGAGAGACACAAACACAAGGCTTAGTCAAGTTTAGATTTATGTAAGTGTACGTGTCTCATTTCAGTTAAAACAATCAGGAAATTATTACAAATAAACACAAAAGAAAAATTGTTGAGTTTTGTTAATGTCAACATTAAACACTATTATATTTGCTTTCACCTTTCCTGTATAATTCTTTTCTGTCTTGGTCAGTGGATTATTGACTCTCCTTCAAACTCAGAAACACATTTTACCTGGACTTTGTTCCTTTTCTCCTGTAGTCAAACATATGGGCTTTCAAAGAAAACAGAAAATGGAGCTATGAGAGTGGACGACTTTTTTCTTAATATAGAAAGATCAGTTTTTAGCAACAAGATTAGTACATGTCAGGTGGCCCAGACCTGGCCTTTGCTATGTGCCAAAACACTGAAGTTGATTCTGCTGTTCTGTTGTCCACTGGCTATAACTGCATGTATAAAAACCAAAGACAGCTTCGACAAATAACATTAGAATAGCAATATACAAAAGAAAGCTGTAGAAATATTTCCTTGTACAAAATGACTCCTGAAGGTTGGTTGCTACTAGAATCAGACCTTTACAACCCACTTTCCCATGTCGCTGTCTACCCACCATGGTTCTCACTGTCTGCATGAACACACTTAAAAAAATGGTAAGATCAGTGACATTGCTGCTGCTAGAAATGGGATGAAAAGAACTACTGGACACATATTACGGTGAGGAAAAGTTAAAGAAATAAAAATAATTAAAAAAAGACGACATTGGGTCAAGACTAAAATCTTGAAGCACAGAAAGCAGTCTTTCTCTTTCAAACTCTACAATTGTCAAGGGCACTGAAAGGCAACTTGATTGAGAAATAATTTCACTGTAGCCTGATTCCTTCATTCAGAGGAAAAGCATTAATTAAACCCTTTATATGTAATCTCTCCAGCTTAGATGTATGTGTTCCCTCCATAGTAGCTGAAAACATGAAAATTTTAACACTTACTTATGAATTTTGTGCACAAGAGAGAAAATAAATGTCTTTAATCTTCTGTTTTTAACATAATGATCTTGCTATACTATCATTTAATGGCTAATCACACGATACTGAACTAGCAAGCAAACCCCTTACGCATTGTGTTTTATTCGTTTATTTTTGGAATGTCTGATTAGTAAGTGGCAACTAAATATGGTTATTACAGGAAGCTATTATGTTACTTACTCATCTAATATGCTGAATTTTTACGTCTCTCTCAGGACAAAAATTAAATGAAAATAACTTTTGCAGGACTAAATAACTTTTCCAGTCCACACCATGGACCATGGAGAATTTAGAGTCTTCAGAGGCTTCAAGACATGTTTCCTGTACCCAGAATTATTTAAGATCACAAACTATTCTGAACGAAGGAACAACAACATGTGTTAGTTCACTTTTTGTAGAAAAAGATGGAATGTGAAGTATAAATGAAAATTTTCTTGAGTGCTTATTCTCATTCTCTACTCAGTCATGAACACAAAAGAAAAGTGATGGAGCTGCAGACATCAAAATTGAATGCAGTCTATTCTAGGAACCATTTATAGTCTAAGTAATGTGTAATTAAATAATGACTTCATTTCAGCAGGTTCCCATGATAAGAATCAATAGCCAGGCCACTGATCTTGCATTAATTTGCCCTTACATTGTCACTAAATCTTCTCACATTCACACTTTCATGACACCCTGAATTAACCTTGACTATAACCTTTGCATTAAAATAGATTTTTTTTTTTTACTTCCCCTCTTCAAAGGCTTCAGCAGCTGCTTTCTGGAACTAATCATATTCAATAGAATTCACAAATAGAAGACATGATCTTCAATTCTAAAAGATGTAACAGGTGTAAAAATCCTTGTCCAAAACTGTCCCCCACGACAATGAAAATTGTTACAGGTTTAACTTATCTGTGCCCTTGCTAACAAACCTACATGGAAGTGTACTGGGTTTGTGTGGCACAGTTTTGGTAGTGGGGAAGCACTATAGGGGTGGCTTCTGTGAGAAGCTGCTAGAAGCTTCTCCTGTATCCAACAGAACCAATGGCTGCAATGTGGATCCACTGCTGGCCAAGGCTGAGCCCATCAGCGATGATGGTAACTCCTCTGTGATTAATGTATTTAAAAAGGGGAAAAAAAGTTACTGACAGGAGCAAACTGCAGCAGAAGGGAATAAGAATGTGAGAGAAATGTCTTTGTAGACACCAAGGTCAGTGAAAGATAGCGAGGAGGTTCTCCAGACACCGGAGCAGAGGTTCATCTGTGATGAACCCATGGTGGGGCAGGCTTTGCTCCTGCAGCCATGGAGCCCACTAAGGAGCAGACATGTAGTAGCAGCCTGAGGAGAACCCCATGCCGGAGCTGCTGAATGCCTGTGGAAGGCTGTGACCTCCCGGGAAGACNTCAAAGGCTTCAGCAGCTGCTTTCTGGAACTAATCATATTCAATAGAATTCACAAATAGAAGACATGATCTTCAATTCTAAAAGATGTAACAGGTGTAAAAATCCTTGTCCAAAACTGTCCCCCACGACAATGAAAATTGTTACAGGTTTAACTTATCTGTGCCCTTGCTAACAAACCTACATGGAAGTGTACTGGGTTTGTGTGGCACAGTTTTGGTAGTGGGGAAGCACTATAGGGGTGGCTTCTGTGAGAAGCTGCTAGAAGCTTCTCCTGTATCCAACAGAACCAATGGCTGCAATGTGGATCCACTGCTGGCCAAGGCTGAGCCCATCAGCGATGATGGTAACTCCTCTGTGATTAATGTATTTAAAAAGGGGAAAAAAAGTTACTGACAGGAGCAAACTGCAGCAGAAGGGAATAAGAATGTGAGAGAAATGTCTTTGTAGACACCAAGGTCAGTGAAAGATAGCGAGGAGGTTCTCCAGACACTGGAGCAGAGGTTCATCTGTGATGAACCCATGGTGGGGCAGGCTTTGCTCCTGCAGCCATGGAGCCCACTAAGGAGCAGACATGTAGTAGCAGCCTGAGGAGAACCCCATGCCGGAGCTGCTGAATGCCTGTGGAAGGCTGTGACCTCCCGGGAAGACCACGCTGGAGCAGGCTTGTGCCCCCATGAATACAGGAGCCCAGGTTTGGAGCCCGGGAGCACAGGTTTGCTGTCAGGACTTGTGACCCAATGGGGGACCCATGCTGGAGCACTCTGTTCCTGAAGGATTGTGCCCATGGAAGGGATGCACACAAGCAGCTCATGAAGAACTGGAGCCTGTGGGAACGACTCACATTGGAGAAGTTCATGGAGGACTGCCTCTCATGGGAAGGATGCCATGTTGGAGTGGGGTAATTGTGAGGAGTCATTCCCATAAGAGGAAGGAGCATAATCTGTGATGAACTGACTGCAACTCCCATTCCATGTCTCTCTGTGCCACTGGTAGAGAGACAAGGTAGAGACCTGAGAAAAATGGAGGGGTGAGAGGATGTGTATTAAGATTTAGGTTTTATTTTTTACTACATTTCTCTGTTCAGATAAGTAATAAATTAAAATAACTTCCCCCAAGTCAAGTCTGTCTTAAACAAGACAGTAACTGCTAAGTGATCTCTCTGTCCTTATCTTGACCTGTGAGCCTTTTGTCATTTTCTCTCTCTCGTGTGCAGATCAGGAGGAGAAATGATACAGCGGCTTTGATGAGCACCTGGCATCCAGCCCAGGTCAACCCACTACAGAAATAAATGCAGCATTATGGTCTTAGTCATAAATCAAAAAATGTGTTAGAAAAAGCAACATACAAAGATATAAAGAAAACAAACTGAACACAACTAAAATGTTGCAATATTATTTGTAAGCTTTTGGGCCTACTGTTAATGTGTATCCTTTTTTTTTTTTCATGCACAAAGAAACTTCTGATCTACTTCAAGTCAGCAATCAGTACTACCTGCCATACATTTTCATTTTGCCTGGATTGTATTAGCTGGTTGATACTTTGTGCTCCTGCAAATACAAAATGCTTCCTGCTCCTTACATCTTTTTACAGATTTAATAAAAATAAAATTGCTTCAGAAAAAAATTGTGAGTACTACTTTAAAGCTTTAAAACCATGTGAATGCAAACATAAAGCAGGTCCCTGTCCAGACTGATAGGCTGGGATTTATGGAGAGAAAGCATTTTCTCTTCAGGGTTTGTTAAGAAATGAGAGGCTGCAATCCTTAGTCTTCCTGAAATATAAAATGTGCTCTTTCAATCCTGTCTAAATATTTCATATTATATAATTTCTTCTCTAGTGATACTTCATTAAGTTATGCAGAAAACTTGTTATTCTTCCTCTCTGAAAAAGCCAGTACAGTAACTGGATCTTTTCATTGAAATCATCAGTTTCAGATTCTTTGCTCTCCTGGAGGCTTAGAAACACCCTAGCTTAGTGTACTCTCACCTTCTCAGCCTGACGTCTATGGAGGGCCACATCCTACATATTACAGCCTGTCTTGATCCTGGTGCAAGATCTGGTCAGGTAGCTTTCAACAAGATACTGAACTGTCTTCTACATTTAACTAGGAAATGGGATAAATAGTTGTTTACTTCAAAGGTGCTTTAGTTTCCAGAGTCAACATTGATTGCTGAAGCCTAGTGTTCAGACTAAAAAGATGGCACCAAAAGAACAAAGAGAAAGAGAAATCTAAGATACTGGTGGTGTTTGCTGTTTTAGATTTCTATATCTATCGGTCATGAGACATAAAAGTGCAAAATGTGTTGAGATAATTTTTCCCATTGTAATATCCATAGCAAGAAACTCAGTTATGAGGAGTGAATTAAAGTTAGGTATCTTGTATGTTTAATCTTCCTTCATGAGTTTTTTCATAGACATTTTATCATGCAATATATTTTGCCTGTGCTTCAGGCATTTTGGAAGTAGAAAACCAATATAAATAGATAGAGGAACAACACCTATTAAGAGACTCAGGAACTTGGTTATATGCAGGTAGCTGTGACCACTCCAGGATGCACTGCCATGTTGACATCCAACACCCATGGTATCCCACACAAGCCAATGTCATACTGACAGCAAAGCTCCTGTCTGTTTTATTTTGTGGAGCTTAACAACACTCGTTATTAATTTCATATTATAAATTTAAACTTGCAAAAGTAAGCAGATAGGAACTCAGAACCTACTGAATACTCCAAATGACACAGAGTTCCAAGGGCATATGAACAAGTTTTTGAAAGGCTATGTTTCATCCAGAGTAATTTACATTTTTTAACATAAATTTTTAGTTAGTAATACTGTATTCCTCATTAACCATTTGTTTTGCTTTCCTTCAAGAATACTCCAACACAGAAGGAGACAGCAGCTCAACAGGAAACAGTTATAAAATACACAACATTCTTCTTCTAAGTCAAGTTGTGCCAGGGGAGGTTTAGATTGACTATCAGGAAAAAAAATCACTGAAAGTATTGTTAAGCATTGGAACAGGCTGCCCAGGGAAGTGGTTGAGTCATCATCCTTGGAGATATTTTAAAAAGTAGCAGTGCTTCAGAGCATGGTTTAGTGGTGGATGTGGTATCATTAGATTATCGGTTAGACTCAGTGTTATCTTAAATATCTTTTCCAACCTCAATGATTCTGTGATTCTGTAAAAATGTTTTTAGAATAGTCACTATCATACAGAGCTGCACTTATTTCTGTCTTAATCTTCATGCATTTGGATTAATGTCTGGTTTTGTATGACCAAAGAAAAGATTTATCCTTGTTACTTAACTGGACAATGCTTCTATAAAATTCAGTTTTAGAGCTTTAATAAAAGTATGATGTGTGTAGTAAAGCTTAATCTACTCTACAGTATTATTTAACATCCATATAAAAATCTGAGAGAGCTGTTGGGAGTATTTGAGCTGACAAGTCAGCATTACATGTGCTTTGTCCATTTTCTTAGTGACAAACATCCAAACATAAAAGGACCATTTTCTGAGGTTCTCAGTACTTAACTGACATTATTTTTTTGTATTAGCCCAGCAAGGGCAACTAAACAAAGCAAAACCAAGTAACATTGACATGATGTTGATAAGCTAGTGTCTGTCATTTCATCCAGCAATTGGAATATCCAGTAGCATCAAGGAGAATCAAGCCGGAACAGACTAGACTTATCTCCAGTGAATGACCACAAGACTGTTCCAAAAGGTGCATTGTACCAAGCTCTTGGATCTCTTTCTCTGTTCTGTTGGTGCCACCTACACCGTCTGAACACTGAGCTTCAGGGATCAATGCTGACTTTGAAAACTAAGGCATCTTTTAGGTAGAAGACCAAGTGGTTGGTGCTGCACTTGGGCCACAGCCACATGGAATGCTATAGAGTGGCTGAAAAGCTGATGGATGGAAAAGGACATGGGGTTGTTAATCACAGCTGGCTGAACGTGAGCCAGCAGTGTGTCCAGGTGGCCAAGAAAGCCAATGGCATCCTGGCTTCTGTCAGAAATTGTGTGGCCAGCAGGACTAGGGAAATGATTGTCCCACTGTACAATCACTGCTGATGAGACTGCACCTCAAATACTGTGTTCAGTTCTGGGCCCCTCACTACAAGAGGGACATTGAGGTGCTGGAGCATGTCCAGAGGGGGGCAATGAAGCTGGTGAAGGGTCTGGAGACAAGTCTTAGGAGGAGTAACTGAGTGAACTGGAGTTGTTTAGCGTGGACAAAAGATGACTGAGGGGAGATATGATCACTTTCTACAAACTGAAAGGAACTTGTAGCAAGGTGGAGGTCAGTCTCTTCTCCCCAGTAATGAACAATAGTACAAGAGGAAATAGCCTCAAGTTGCACTAGGGGATGTTTAGATTGGACATTAGGAAGAACTCTTTGTTAGACCCTGGAACAGGCTGCCCAGCGAGGTGGTGGAGTCTCTGTCCCTGGAAATATTTAAAAGTGGCATAGATAGGGTGCAGAGGAACATGGTTTAGTGGTGGGCTTGGTAGTGTTAGGTTAGTAGTCTTAGAGGTCTTTTCCAACTGAAATGATTCTATAATTCTATGATTCTATATAGCTGAGAAGATACAGACGGGGATCTACTGTTATACAGGATGAGTTAAGAGTTAAAGAAAAAAAAAACATTTCATATCTATACTGGCAAACTTAATACATTTTTTTTTTCCTAGAAGCTAATGAGACAAAGCTAATATCTGCTTGTCCTTCATCCCATAATACACTTATTACAAAATCACTATTCATATTACAGTCACATCTTATTAAACAACAGATGGTCTTATCTAAATTGGTAAGTTCACAATTTCTTATTAATAAAGTCACAACAATGAATCAAACCTTCCTAGAACTCTTCATGAAGCCAACCATATCTTCTAGTTAATTACTATTATTCAGCAAGAACCAATAAAGTTAGAGAAACACCATTTGTATAAAATGTGTTACTGCAGTTTCTTAAGAATCTTTGTTATTGTCTTCTGCAAGTGCATTTTTTTTCTTGCCAGAGTCTATTTTCACATTGTGATGTATACACTATCTCTGTTGAAAGTAAACAATGACAATAACAAAAAATCTATGAAAATGGCATGATATTCAACTTTAATTTTAGAATATTTATTCTCCAAGTCAAACAAGCTTTTCCTAAACATACAATAATTCTTCTGCTATAAACTGTCAGCTAGTAAAATATTCTTACATGAACAGTAGAAATCTGAGCACAAGAACTTTCTAATTTTCATAGATGGAAATATAAATTTTATCTTTCCTACATACTTTTTTTTAACCTAAGCATTTATGTGAAACTGAGCACTATAGCCTATGCCTCATAAACTCTAAATTAAAATTCACATTGTTATCTCCATTGTCTTAATTCTGCAGACACAAAATTGAACCACTCACTGAAGACAACACAGCATGAGTCTGTCCCTTTTTTTTGTTAAGAGAGGGCTTAACTTCCGGTGACAGAGAAGCTTTGCTTTCTGTAATGCATTTATGTGTGGCCTGCAGCCAGATTCACTGAACTAAATGTGCCTCTCCCTTCATAGGAGTTACATACTTCTGGGTTCCTTTGTGAGAGCTAGAACTCTCCTGCAAGCTAGTGTGTAGTTACAATACTTGGAAGCTATTTAATGAGGGGTTTCCCTCTGAAGAGAATGCAGTTGCTAACCTATAATAACAACAGACTTGAAAAAGCTTCAAGCCCATGACAGAAGATTTAGAGCAGACTCTGACAGACATTGAAATGCTCCAAATGCACATCTGGCTCACTTTCTACACAGCTGACAGTGTCTGGTTTACTCTAAGTTTATGACATGAATATGATGGCCACATGCAGATGAGAAGAGGAACATTAAAGCTGGACTTTTCACAAGTGGAGCTAAAACTGAGGTTAATTCTTGATACAAGTTAATACTTCAATTGTGCTTAGGGAGATCACTGGGACTGAATCAATGACTGAGGTCTCCTCATGGCAGAGTAAACAGACCATCTGCTTTGGTGGCCGTAGACCACCATTTTGACGGAGCCTTTTTTCTAGGAGTGACACAAACTATTGCATAAAGCTTGAGGGTGAGCATGGATCAAAGTTAATGCCAAGAATGGTGATGCAACAGAAGTCTTTAACTGCAGGTAAACCAGATTTGTCTGAAATCGCACCTTCAACATCCATAATATTTCTTACTTGGAAGTCACCTTCTCAGGTGATGTTCAAAACCCACCTGGATGAATTCCTGTTTGGCCTACTTTAGGTGGTCCTGCTCTGGCAGGGGGGTTGGATGATATGATCTTTTGAAGTCCCTTCCAACCCTTCAAATTTTGTGATTCTGTGATTTCAAGGGCTAGAAGTATCACATTCCCAAATGACAATATCTTCCAAGACATTAAACTAACATCTATACTGTACACACCAGTGTTCTCATCTTATAAGCATGCTACGTAGAACAGTAAAAGTTTTAACAAAAGAGGAGACAAGTTTTCAAATAGAACCGCAACTCTGCTGGTAGGATTTGTGTGTTACAAGTCTAACATGAAGTCCTTATAGTCACAGAAAATGAAAATCACCAGCAGAAGCAGCAACAAAACCCTGACTTCTGTGAATTTGATAGGGAGACATCATCTGACCTCAAGGGCCAGAGTTCCACTTGCATTTGGAATTTCACTCAATTTGTTAATAAAAGAACAGTTATTTCCTCTGAAGTGAAATAATTAAAGCAGAATCAAAAGGAAATAGATCCTCAGTACTGAACAAAACAAGTCTTGTTGTTTCCTAAAGTCATAAAGATGCCTTTCTCATACATATTCTAACCACCTATTCCCTCCTTTTTTTTTGATGCTGATTGCTGCTTTTCTTTGATTTCATGATTTATTTGCATTAGATTTCAGAAGCTAAGCCACTGTGCAGGAAAGGAAAAGGAATTTTGAATCCACATGGTACAATTTTTCATTTACATTAGACAATGCATATGACTCTTCATAAATAAGATAGAAGGCACATGTCTTTGTTGAAGTGAAATACACTTACATTTCAAAGAGGAGAAAAAGGATTTGCAAATTTGAAGCTTTGTCTAGAGAATACTACTGTATATATTCCATTCATCTCATTTAACAAGTCAAATTTCTTTGAATTCTCTGGCACGATAATAGTTTCCCTCTAGTGTTATTAAATTTAAATTTGATTTTTTTTTTTTATTCTTGATGTCAAGTTTTGTGCTTTTTTTGATTATAATTTGTAAATAATGAGCACAGTGTGGGTGTTACAGAAACACATGATAAATTACAAGCTCTCCATAAAATTCTAACTCTTAATTCACGTGAAAAATTCATCTAGGTACGTGGGCCAAGGTTTCAAGAAAAACCCCAACTAAGAACCTGTAACAAAGTCGAGTCTTTGAGTAACGTCAAAATGACCAGGCATCTAAAAAATGCTGTTAATGGAACAGATGTCTGCTCAGCTCTTCTGAAAACTAGGTGATTAAACTTATAAGGGTCTATATAGGGGTTAAGATCTTACCCTCATGTTTCTATAATATAACAAATGAACAAACTAGAGAAAAGAAAACCCCACCATTTTTCAGTAAGTAATTTTTGTCCATTGAAAATTATAAAATTTATAAAATTATAAAATTAAAAAATTTTAAAATAGCATGATTATTTAAAGGTGCAACAAAATCCCAACATAGAAACTCCTGTAGACAACTGAGAACACAGTCAATAGAAGTATCACATGAAGTCAGAGAAAGAGGAAGACCACTTCAGTTTAAATATTTATATACTACTTTATCCTATAAGCATAAAATATCTGATGAACAGGAAAATGCAACCTTAAGAGAGTCAACTGTCTTGAAAGCTTTTATGGTTTTAGAACTCAGTGAACTGTAGTATAATAGAGGCTACTACAATGCATAGAGGCGAAGCATTTTTGAGAGTGATACAACCATTTGTGATACTAAAAATTGCATAAAAGTTTCCTGAAAAAGAAGAGAAATAAAGCAGTAGAAGAAGTGACTGTGTATATGAGGTAAATGACCAATAACAATAGAATTGAATGCAACAAGAAGTAGGAAAAAAAGGTTGCAGCAAAGCAAAACTGTTATATAATTGTTGGGGTGAGAAGTCTGGCTGCAGTGTTTGCAGACTTACAGGTAGCTCTTTTTGTCTATAATCTCTTTTGTATATTTTTGTCCAAATTAAAGAACCTCTCCTCCCTTGCCTCTCCCAATCCCTGAAGCCAAGAGCATCTCCTGTGAAAAGCCCTCTTCAAGTACAGTAGCAGAACTGAAACTTTTGCGTGCACTTTTGACTTCTCTTGCTGTTTTCACACATCTTGTACATACATAAGGAGCTTTTGGGACAGGGGATGGGGGAATTAGTGCTTATTATGTTTTAAGGTAGCAGTATGCCCATTAAGCACAAGGAAATGCGCTAGGGCACAATTAAATGCAAAGAATTTGTCTTGAACTATAAGCATTTTTAGAATTATTTTAAAACAGCTCAAACAACAGATTATAAAGCTTTCCTGAGCATAAATAAATGAAACCTAAATGACAAAGTTATTGTCAATAATAGCCTTTGTGTTTTGAACCCATCCTCTGGTGCCACAGTATCTCCTACCAAGCATCCTTTACCCGTGTTTGCGTTGTTTCTTCACTTTTGTTAAATGATTGTTCCTACCCTTTGCAAGTTTTCTTCCTTCCTGAAAATGTCTCATGCAAATAAATTACTTAATCATCTTTCTTAACTTCAAAAAACTCAATTATTTTACAAGTAGTTCTCTTATATTAATGTAGTTTTCATAAACTGAAATTTCATTTATTAATTCAATACTGGATCTATGATAACACTCAATACTGGATCTGTGATAACTCACTCAGCACACAGTTTGACGTTATTAATAGTATGAGACCAAAAACAAGACAATTGATCCAAGATAACAATTTTTTTCTAATTAAAACTTTGGCAGTTTTATGTCTTTACAAGGCTACTGGTTGAAGCCAGTTAATGTTTAAACACATTTTTCATTTTATATATGCAATGCACTAATCAAACTAATATTGGAAAATAAAATGAAAAGCCTCTGCCACCATTTCTTGCTATTTTTTTCTACCTTGATGTTCTGTAGTATTATAGGCCTTCCTATAAAAGTGGAGATGTTAGAATAAATTATGAAGGAATTCAATTAAATGAGGATTACTGAAATAATTTAAAATAAGGTAGTAATGTGACAATAATGTGAAATGAACAAAAGAGAGTTACAAAAGAATGGTACATCTCAGTCTATAACAAAACAGGAATATTGGTTTGACAAGATTCCACAAACATTGACCATTTAAAAGACTAATCAAGTAATCAGCTTCTTTTTTCCTCAGTCTTGTTTGATTTAAAAGAAACAAACAAAATCTTTCCACAAGTAGCTCTGATATTTAGGACTTGGATAAGAAAATAAAGACAATTTCTTTTTTTGTCTCTAATCTGAAGGCAAACTGATAATGACTCACTTACTGTCCCAGTCCTGCAAATATTCTCTCCATGCAGAGATCCATGCAGGATCCAGGCTTCTGTTTGTACCATCTGATGGCTGCTTGGTGGCTAGCGTGAGACAAAGAGCAAGTTACAGAGCTCTGTCCATCTGACCACTACTGCATTATGTTCTGCTCTTGCTGGCCAATTAAACTAGAAAGCTATATTTTGGATGCTGAATTGGTCTGTTAAGCAATATTCAGGAAAAAAAAAAGTGTAAGAACTTTTACTGCTGCCTTTACTCTTTGGCTAAACAGAACATTTAATTCTCTATTATACTAACATGGCAGTATTTGTAAGTACGTAGTTCTCTAAATACTTATAAAAGCTTTGTTAAAATGGTACTGGTTGTTGTTGGCCATAAATGGAAACAGGCACAAGGTACACTTCATTCCCAGGAAAGACTTATGTTGCACTGCAAAGAGAATATAACTGACAGTAAGTAATTCTGAAGGGTTTTGCCTTTCTGTCCAGAAGACAGAATGATGAGCTCTCTTTCACAGTGAGAATGTAAGTCTGAATTGCACTGCATGAAATTACACTTGCCTAAGCTTATCGCAGAAACCACCTGAAAATGACTTACAACTCAATTTATTGGGAAAAAAAATAGCAAAGAATTCTGGGATGACGAAGTAAATCTTTTCTGCTTTGAAGTTTCTGGACTTTTTTTTACAATAATAGTAAAATAAAATAAAAGAAACTATAGATTAACCTTCTCTGTAGAGCAGACATTTATTGATAGATAGTCGTTTTCTACTATTTCCAAATTATAACCTTCAAAATATATATTTCGAGTATTTTTATTGAAAATGCATGTTTGTGAGAAAACTACTAAAGCTAAAGACACAAAATCTTTGGCCATCTAGTGTGCATTCTTAAGAAACCATTTTTTTCTTCTCAGTGCAAATCCCCTCCATCCCTGTCTTGCAGGAAGAAAGTATTTCCTCATGATGTTTGGAAGGCTAACGCAAAACTAGATATGAAGTTTTTGTTAATGTGTGAAACAATTTCGTTTTCTTAATTATAGTTTTCTACTTAATTTCGTACCACTGACAATTATGAAATATCTTTCTGCCTGAATTTTTACATCCTCACAGTAGACATTTTTGTCTAACACCGCTAGCAAACTCACGCTCATTTACCTAGTTATTTTTTCTTTAATAAGTATTACTTAATATCTTTCTATTGTTGTTAATTAACTGTAATTTAATTTTTTTTCCCTAGGAATTTGGTTTCTTTGTTTCCTTTGGGTCTGTGACTGTTCACTTTCATTACGAACCCTTAGAAAATAACTTGTTGACCATGTTTTCAGTCTCCTTCTAATTATTTCTCAGAATTTCTTCCAGACTATGACACCTACCGATTTCACTAACATAATGTTAACTCTGAGATAATTTAGAAAAATATTTTGTAATAGAACTGACTTTGCTATCATAATAGTGTCTTCTAGTCCATCTCATCTTCACCACTGCTCTATGAACTGATCACAAATGAGATATCTATGAGCTAATAAAATCTTTCAATATGCAATAATGTATTGGTCTTGGATGTTGTTTACTGCCATTTGGTAACCATAGCCCAAATTCAAAACAGTGCCAGTCCTCTATGCATCTCTCTAACTATTTAGGACACAAGATACTGATCTGGCCCATTAATGGTTATACATGAATTTGCTGTTCCCTTTTGCTGTGATTGTTCAGGAGAACACTACATTGCACTGGTGATTTTCAGGTCCCTTGAACTTTCAAGCACCGATTATTTGTATTTCTTCCTAACAAAATTTCTTAGTAGCATCATTCTAGGAGATCAGAGACGAAGAAGTTTCCAGAATGATCCCTATAAGCAAATTCCTCCTTTCCTTAAACAATGAAAGAGGCAAAGCAATTTGGCTATTTTAGTAAGCCGACTTGGGGCATTTTGTGGCATTGCTTCTCTGTTGTCAGGGTAAGGGCAGTTTGTGTTTTGTCTGTAGACAAAAGCACCTTGCTGAGATTTACTCACCATGCAGGAATATCAGAAAAAATGAATCCCCCAAAGGCTGTTGGACTATGATCCAGTGAATCATATCACTTTTATGATTAGTGCCCTCAGCTTAGGTGAAATGAGCAGAGAGAATGCAAACTGTTAGCTTTGGGCAATTAATTCCTTTGCCCACTTTTACCAAGTGTAGTGAAGATGATGAAAATGTGAAACATTACATCCACCATGGTGTCCATACCACGGCTGAGGTGTCAACTCTGACTTGTCAGGAAAGATCGGTCTGGTTTGATGAGTGCCCATCTCAGTCAGAGCCACCAGTGCATACAGAGAGAAACAGTTCTGTGCTGTCTTGATGGCATATCATGTAAAATAAATTGGTAATAATAATCGCAGAATCACAGAATCTTAAGGTTTGGAAAAGACCTAGAAAGATCATCAAGTCCACCCCCCTCTGCCAGACCAGGACCAATCTCCGTCTTCTCCACTTAAGAAAAAGAAATTGTTTTCGTGACAATATTTGTCTCTTTCTTATTCAAACATATTGTATCAGAATAGGATTCTTGCTATATAATTAAGATAACTGTTTTATCCATCCAAGTCTTTGTCATGTTTACTCAAAGTGATCCATCTTCAAAAGCTGAAATAAGAAAGAGACAAAAAAATTACAAGCTGGTGCACCCTGCATAATCAAGTATAGGCATTTGGATTAAAAAAAAAGTTTCTTCTCTGCAGTGCAAAAATATGAATGACAAAAGTCAAATCAAATTGCAGGAGAAAAAAAGCTCATTAAAAATTCCTAAATAAAATAAGCTTTAACAAAAAATCCTTAAGAGTAAGGGAAAAAAACCTAAGCTTTATCTTTATTAAGATACAACATATGTTACACCAGTGTGGACTTTCTTTTTGTGACACCAAAGCCAAGACCTTTTGTCCGTGCATGCAATCCTTTTTCAGAATGGTACATCATCACTGCCTCGAATGAATGCTTCCCTAATACAAACATGACCTTGTGCTCCAAAGCTGCCATCACTTTGAAACAAAGCATTCACTGCTTCCTTAAGGATCATCATGAACTGTGCAAACCAAACTAGATGTAAAAAAGGTGTGTATAATTCATTGCTCTAAACCAACTTGTGTTGTGCTTCCTGAAAATGTAAGTTGCTCCACTTGTATCATAGGGCCAAGGAAACCTACATATTAGAGTTTGACAAAGCAAATGAGACAGGAAAAATAATAGCAAAGCAGCTATGTATGGCAGCATCATCTGTTTTTTTGACCTGACTTTAGTAGGACTGCCAATTAAACCAATGCAAAATAATGTTTAGATGTTAATCCTAATTAGTGGTAGAACAAATGAAAAGCAACCTCTTATTATGATGATTGGTGCTATCAATGTTTTGTTGCCCTCTTCCGAGTGTCAGAAGCTTCTTGACAGTATTGCAGCATGGTGAATATTACACACAGGTTGTAAGAAAACAACATCTAATCCTACTTTTGCTATTATAACTAGCAAAGCAGTGAAATTTACTACTACACTGCTTCTGGGAGACTGAGATAACTTAGTAACTCTTAGTAACAAGAGTGTTTACCTTCCAAAACATAATCACATTATCAGAAATTTGAAGCAATGTTAAATTCCAGCAAATTTCTATAAACACCATGAAAAGGAAAAAAAAAAGTTTCTAATTGATTTACTTCTATATAGAACTATTTATATAGTAAATTTGACTTTGAAAAGTCTAGCTTGTCTTTCAGACCATTCCAAATCAGAATGCCGTGAGATCAAATTTCTATCGATCAAACAAGATGAATTATCTGCTTACACAACTCCAACTCTATGTCTGCCATGGAAAGGAGTAAAAAGAATGAATTTCTATACTTAATAAGTTTAAATGACAATGACAGAAAAACTGAATAGGCTTTAGTCAGGAGCAGTAATCCTAAGAGGGCCACCTGACAATTACATTTAATATGCTAATGCTATTACAATACATGAAAATTTCTATTCTGCCCATAAAGGTCTTGTTAACAGTAATTAAATGTTAAGACATTCAGCCCTGTAAAGAGAAGAGATACAGTGAAATTATTATTACTAGAATCAGTGGAAGACTTTTTTTAATTAGTATTTGAAAAGCAAAAGATTGAATTCTCAATACTCAGAGACAACGAGTCTGATCAGATCTCTGTCAAATTATATGCAATCATACCTTAGAATTGCAGACATCTATGTAAACTGCTGGTTTTGCTACTCAACCAATGACAGAGGTTGACACTAATCCTCACCCCCTCCTACCCAGCAGCAGTGATCTGTGCTGCTAGTTTTGTAGATCTGTGCTTCAGGCCCTAGTACTGGCCATCAGGCTGTGTCTTGAGTGGGAGATCACATGGGATTAAGTGAGCAGTAGGTCTCAAATGCTGAGAAAATACTGAGTAGACAAAAAATGACCTACTGGAGAACGCATGCTGCTGCCGTGTACAGGTCTGCATGCAATACAAGGCATAACTGTCCTCACTGTTATGGCCCTGGCTCTTTTTAAACTGTAACAACTTATGTTTTTCAGTCCTGGAGGTCCCTGGTACTCCATCAAAATGACAGGCATCATATTCACACAAACAGTTCTTCAATTCCATAAAGAATATTTTGATAACCTCTTAAAAATGTACTTTTTTTAAAAATAGTGAAGCAGGTGTCTTACCACAGTAAGCACTAGAATTACATAGCATGGCTTCCAATAAGTAATAATTGGATTCAGTCTATAAAACTCATTAAGATTTCCACAACCTCTTTAAGATCCTAATGCTGATTTTAATACTTGTTCATAGGATCTTACAAAACATCCATTTGTAGTGAAATGTATTGCATAGCTAAATGTACATCAGCTAATTTAAACACATAAAGAAAAATGACATCCAGTTATTACTTAAACTGGATAGAAACTTAAGAGCAAATTCATTCAAGTTAATATTTAATGAGGTCCTAAATCAAAACTGATGTGATGAGAATATAACTAGGAATAATCACCCATAGAGCATGTCAGTGATTGTTGTTCCTTAACATCTTGACCCCAAATCCACAACATCTACTACAATACAGAAACACTTGCCAAATAAATATTTGAAGCAAAGCTCCAAGAAGTTAAGAAGATGAACTGCTAAATAAATACCATAAATCTGTAAGTTTGCAGTGTATCAGCTCAAAAGTTCCTAATTTCAAAGCCTTGTGATAGCAGAAAATTTAATCAAGCAATAATGATACACAGTTTCAAATGTAAAAAGGCATAGGAAAACTGCTAAACATTAACTATACTTTAATTCTTTATGCAAGCATTTTAGTGTTCTAAGCCTTAGGCATAATGATGTGGATATTTTTCTGTTCTGTGCAGATAGACAATGGGAAGCTTTGCTCCACTCTTAAAAATGGGCCTGCTGTTTGCTTCTCCAAGCATCTCCAGCTTCCAATGTGGTAACAGAGTGGTTACACCTGGGAACAGAGAATAACGAACCTATTCTGCTAAAGTCTTTGTGAATCAGTAGTTATGGTTCATGCAACTCACTCTTGAGTAAACAAGGAACTATTGTGGGTTCACAATGTTGTGTGCCATCAGAACACAACTTCATCTGACTTCCAACCAGTAATGCCAATCAAGATCTCATCGAATAGAAATGCCACTGAATGCAAGTGACCTACTTATCCTGAAACTATCCTATTTATCCTATAACTTTATTAACAGAGACCTGAAATGGCATTTGTGCAATACTGGGAGAAGCACCCTTCCTCCTCTTCCTTCCCACCCCACCTTATTTTGTCAAATTTAAAGCTGGACAGAAAGCTCTGGTTGCTGTAACTACCAGACTGCTTGCAATCAGAGAAGAAATAGAGATAAAATGCTTGCCAAGTTTTTACGACATCTGTTCCTTTCAGGCGACATCCTTTTAATAATTTCTATATTCAGTTTGTTTAGCTGTTTGCCAAGAAGACTCTAATGTCCTCCATCTGCAGTTATGCCAGGTATCAGAGCCACCTCATGTTGATAAGCAGAAACTTGGCTAAATCTTGAATGAGAGAAAGTGCAGTACGTCTTCTGCTTATGTTTTCAAAGTTAGTTTGCAGAGCAGCTGAACATACTAAGTTTCCTATAAAGCACTTAATTTTTTTTTTTTTTAATTTAAGCTCGATACAGATTTAATGAGGAAGGATTAAGAAGCAGCAAAGCAGCACTTTAAGGTTACTTGACTAGGAATTACAGAGCAAATAATGAGAGCTGTCTTCCTTTTATAGTTTGAGTTAAAATATGAACATTTATAACAAATATTAATGATTAATAAAAAGCTCACAGGGACTGATGTATCTTATAATGTTAAGTGCTTTCTTTTCTACTTTTATCAAATATTTTGTAGTACTAGTCTCATCCATGGAGAATTGGAAGGATTTTAATTACTTTCAATGCTAGCATTTCTACCACTGTAGAACTTAGTTCTGGAAAAAAAATTGCAAAAATAGGAAATGAGATTTTTTACAAGTTCTGGACAAAGCTTTCCAAGAGTTACTTCAAGAATTCCTAAACAGAATCCATGGAAACAAAAGATTAATTCACAAGGACTGAGAAATAAAATCTTGCCTTGTGTTCTACATCTTCCCATTTTCCTTGGAAAATGAGAACTGCTTACTCTTCTATCCTTGGAAAATCCAAGCAAGACAATTATTTTCTAAGGTTAAGGAGCCTGAAAAAGGAAGGAGTACAAATTACAGTGCCAGTTTCTGGAAACCTTAAGGTCTTCATATGCAGCATAACAAACTTTGCTCTGTGCAAACTTAGTGTAATGGTGAAGCTTGTGCCATTTTACATGGTTAGTCCTCCTTCACTGATGTCATAACACTACTGATGAGGCGAATAGTGAGAAAATGAATGTATCAGCCTTCAAGTCTGCAAGAATTGTACAAATTTACATTTTATACAAAACACAGTAATTTAAAAGCTGTTAAACTTGTTTTAAAATAAATATTTTCCTCTGACTCAGGTCATCTATTTCCCAACACAGAGTTCTAGTGTTCCTTCTTGCTCCTGGGTCCAGTGTTTTGACTATGTTCCAGTTCCAATACTAACAGAGCTTTCTTTTATGTGAAAATGAATGGAGCTAGAAGAGATGGGGAACGGCAATTTCCCTTTCTAAGTAAATGCAGGATACCATATATCTTGGAAACACTGAATTCATTCTGTCCCGCTCCTCTGATTTTTCACTGTGTCTGAACATTTGCTTTAGACCAAACTGTTCCACATCATAGCAAATACTGCTATATAGCTGATACAATTGGTGGCAGCAAAAAAATAATGCTTTTTTAAATTTCATCATTTGTCTTACAATCTCCAAGCAAACAAATGAGACAGTAATTCCTTTTCCCATTTGATTTTTAAAATTATGCTCAAATAACAAACTTCAGACCCACAAAAATCTAACCTGTGATTATAACATATCAGCTACCCTAAAGTGCTATGGCAGTCTCCACAATTAATGATACTTCTGATCACATTGCGTAACATAAAAATTCAAGCAGTATTTCCCTCTACTATTTTTTCTCCAAAATCCAGAAGAATAGGAAATGCAAAAGAGAACTACAGTCAGAATGATCAACATTTGGATGTTCATAGAAAACCCAACCAATGTTTGAAAATGAGTTAAAAAATCCTGAAGGTATTGTAGTCAATAAATTCAAATTTGTGCAGAAGTTCTTCAAACATCTGAGAGATTTCTTAAACAGGTTTTGTTAAAAATGAATGAGCAGTTTAAAATAAACACTAAGAAATGTGAAAAATCCTCGAATTCAGAAATTAGACAAAGGTAAATAGTGTGTACTCAGAGGAAGATCTACCTTTTGCATTTGTAATAGAATGTAACTTCTCACAGACGAACTACATAGAACAACGTTCCTGAAAATTTTTATTGTTTGAAGAGCTAACATAACTTCTATTCATTTAAGTCACTACCTTAAGACCAAGTTTCATCTGGGCTAAATTGCATTTAAATATTTTGTTGTTTTTTTCAATGGATAGGCCTGGGGACAGGAGATGAGTCTACAAGTGAGCTATCTGAAAGCAGAGATAAAGTATTTGGGTGAGCAATTCCTGTTGTTAACAATAAAATACACGGGTGAAGGTTTTACATATTAAAGTTTTTCATTATAGGGGTGAGAAATTATTGATCTTTCATATAACAGTCACCAAGCTAAGGTTTTGTGGACAAGTAATTTACAAAGCTGAAGAGTCTTTGTCTTACCATCACATTTGGCTTTATTTTAAATGGTAACTTTAAGATTTATAACACTTTTCACCTGTAGCTGTAATGTACATGAGTTCATTTAGTTACTGACACACAAAAGTGTTCTCAATTTATTGTACTGTACATTGATTTGAAAAAAGTCCAGAAGAACATTTTTCTCTGATGTAATCTTTGACCATTAATATCACAAAGGTCTGCTGTTATTTGGCATCTCTATCATTGATCCCAGGAGCAGTTCCAGTTTGCAATGAAATGCAGGAATGGAGGTAGTAAAGGGATCTGGAGGCCTGGGAGATGAGGTTCCCCCTGAGCACATTAGCCTGGCACATCCCAAGGAGGGCTCCAGCAAAGTGTCACAGGCTGTACCACAACCCAAACCTGGCCAGGGTGAGAGCTGGCACAAGCGTAAAAATGCCCAACTGTTAACACAGTTGCTGTGTGGCTAACATAACTATGGCTTGTAATGGCTGGAGCTTTACCAGACAACGTCTGTTCACAAAAAGGCACCTTTGAAAGGCCAGCTTGCTTTGAGCATGAAAAGAGGTTAGCATTTATGGCATGAGCCACCATTCTCTACAGGCCAGAGAACAGTCCCCGAACCTGCTTCCTGGTATATGTGTAGTCTATCCTACATTTGTTGACCATCTCAGAAAACTTGCCAATAAATTGGAAAACAAGAGATTTAACCAGTTAGTGGGAAAAAAAATGATCCAACTATCATATTTGGTCTATTAGGAAAATTACATTAGTTTTACAGACCAATCTTTATAACAGACAGTCAAATGACATGTTGAGGATACCCAACCCTTGGCATTGTGTATATATTTTTTGCTTTCAATAATCCTCATAGTGGATACTCTTTGAAATTTGGAAGAGACTAGGAAAATATCTGTGGCTATCATTGAGACTGAGCTATGAATAGAGCAAAGTTATCATTTGTACTACCCTCAGTAGAGCCTAGTAAACTACTGAGGATAAGAATTGGGAAGATGCTATCTGACCAAGACATATTCAGTCACATTAAGACTTCTGTTGCCATGCATACACAGGATACATACAACACATAAGCTTTATTACAGCAGGAGACTGGATATCTTAATTGAAATTCTGTACTGCACCATAAAAAGCTTAATGTGTATCATCATTGCATACTTGAAACCCTGAGAAAATGCAACATATCTATTCAAAAATTAACAAATCACATTCTGTCACTTTGGAAAAAAATGGAAATACAGGCATCAAAGTCTATCTTTGTTTTCAGGGAAAAAGGAGAACTTAACTCTAGAACGTAGGTAATAAAATGATCTTATATTAACATTGGATATATAATTTACTGACTCAACCACTAATTTATATTGGTGGTTGTACATTAGTATATGTTTCGGATCATAGGTCTTTCCTTCCAAACTGACGAACAATACCCCTTACTCATTATTGAAGAGTGATGAAGTCATTATACACATATTTTTCAGGACTTTGAACAATCCCATTTTTTTCTTATATTCAAGTGAGTTTGAGATAAAAGTACAATCAATCAGTTTTGACAATATCTGTCCAAGCCAGGTTCTGTTATTGTGGATTCGCATGGAATGGTGGCTTTTTTAGCAAGTGGTGCAATTGAGTTTAATGGTGTTAGTTGTCAGATATGAAACCATTCTGACTAAATAGGATAGTAAAAGTAACCTTCCATAACTGAAATCTCCAAATATGATAAATACTAGACTTTTCATATATACTGAAATATAAAGTGAAGACTTTCTCAAATTCAAATGCTCCTCAAGACATGATTTTTTTTTTAAAGGATCATTTTAGTAATTTCATTGGTTTTTACTTCTGAGCACTTCAATAAACATATATGAAATGACTTTTCAAAAAGCTACAACTGGGAAAAAAGAGGAAAACCCAAATCCAATACTTACACTCTTAACTAAGGGTACATTTCATATGAATTAGCATTTAAAACAGAAATTTATCTTTGCTGTTGCCTAGGAAAGTCCCTTTCTTTTTTTTTTTTTTTTTTTAGATTCCTTCAGGAATCACTATCAATATGAGGTTATTACCAAAAATAACATTTCTGTAAGCTGGCATCAGAGTGTGAACCAATTAGCACTATGAGATGCTGTCGAAGTTAAAAACCAAATGTGGCAATAACCATCTGGGTAGACAAATATTCTTTTTACCTGCGGGTCCTTGAACACAGCAATAAACATATGGCAGAGAGAGCTGGGCTTGTTCAGTACATTTCTAATAAAAATCTAGGTGACACAAATATGCCGTGATAGGTGTCATAGAAAGTAGTATAATGACCTTTCACATCTGGATGCCTCATTTCTAATTAGGAATGAATAAGATATAACAAGGTCAGGTGACACTGTCTAACAGAGCACGTATTTGGATGAGACAATTTGATGAAAAACTTCCAAAGTATTTTTACCAATTACCTTACCCAACTCAGAATGACAACAGACTATGATCCCTTGAAAGAGCTTCCAGATATGAAAGGCCATATTTTTTATCTTGGAGTGTGCAGTTTGCTATTTTTCCATTTTTTTCCTTATAATATAAATGTATGCCAAATGAAAACCAAATTGTTCTCTCCACTTCATACCACTTTTGAAAGGATGCTTTCTAAACACTTGTACAAGGTGCTTACACCCCTCCAACAGTATGCACACATTTCACCACTCATAACAACAGATGGCCAGATCCAGGCTCCCTTACTCTGAGTCTACTTGTCCAGTCAGTATCACTGAAATAATATTTTCATATTATCTGCTAGTCTGCTTTCTCAGTTTATAACCTCATGAAAATATGTGAGGAAAAAAGGGCATTTCCAGATCTTTTCAGATCACCTGAATGGTTTGACTCCCCCAGCAAGAGAAGAAAATTCTGCAATACTGCACATTTAAATCAAGGACTTTGTCTCTACCTCCTGGACCAAACCCAAGCATGGTAACCAAAACAGCCACTTCTTTGCAAAACTTGTCACCCAGGAGTCCAGTCCTGTCTGTAGCCCCCCTGAGTGGGCTAGGACTACCTGTACCAGCTCCTGGTAGCCAATGAGCATCCCCTTCCATGACCCTTGTGAAGTGAGAGGCAGAAGAGGGGTGTCTGTGACAGCTCTTGACTCCAGGCGCCAGCAGACGACTGCCAGCGGTGTCTGGTTTTACATGTTGCATACCATTTCCAGGATTTCAGGGACATATCACATTCTGCTTTGTGTCTGTGCTCTAGCAGGAATGTAGGTGCTACCAGGGGAGCGCTGCATGAGCTGTTTCCTCTGATTTGATGTCACTTGAAGGTGTCCTGATTTTATGGATCTGTTGCACTTGGAGGTTTGTGAGCAGCTTTTAGTCTTTTTTTTTTTTTTTCCCCTGCAAATGTCAATTAAAAAAAAAAGAAAAAGACTAAAAAAGAAAAAAAAAAGAGACAAAGAGATGGAAATGATGCTCTGAATAACCCATCAGTTTGTCTTACAGGTCACACAAACAAAGTCATTATTGACTGCAAATGAATATTCTTACTCTTTCCAGGCATGTGTAGAATAAAACCAACCATAATACTGGCATGATCAACTCTACTGTATTTCACAGCTAGACTCAGATCCTCTTAAATTACTGCCTCCTTCTTTGTGTTTTCAGACAAAGGAATAAGAAAATTTTCACTACATTTTAAGATCAAACGCAAGCCAGTTTAAGATGATGTTCAAAAGTAAACAGATGTTTTGGTGCTGAAAGAAATGACAGAAAAGAGGCAATATAACATATAAAATTCAACACATGTTCAGGATAGTATGCAGACCATTGTAAAGGTTCATGATGTTTAGCAAAATCAGTCTAGGGAGATATATTACTAATTCTTCACTTGATCTTTACTGGATCTAAAACTCATGACTGGCTGCAATGAAGCTAAGTTTTCTTATGGAGAACAGAATTTAGTAGCTGTCTTTAAAACAATTTAATTTTAGTACTTCCTGGATAGACCTTTTTAAATAGTGTATCCCAAAGGGCTACATCTTCTCTTATGAACTGGCAATCCACTGAACTTGCAATTTTACTTTTAACGTATACTAACTGCTTAGGTATATGCTTGAAGTAAATAGTAATGCACAAGTTGGAGACTCCTGAGTTGGAAGAGAATTAAACTCTGGAATTTGTACCAATGTAGTACTATTCTCTAAGTTAAATAGCCTTCTGAAAGACACTGTACGCTTATAATGTCATCAAGGATATCACTGCAACTCATTTAGAGACATTTACAATATAAGCAGTGTAGAGCTGAAATACATCTATTTTTAGATCTTCAGTTTTCTGAGTGAGCAGATATAAAGAAATATTGTGTCACTAACAGCAGCTATTCTTACATCAGTCTTGTTTTTGTTTAGAACTTCTAATATGAAGTTAACACAGGAAAAATACAGACTGATGCATCCTTCTTTCCTTTACATCCCTTATTGTCCTGCTAAAGCCTATCTAATTTCTACTTCATTTCTTCCATCTTTTCACTCAGTAACATCTGAAATTTCTTTCAAATTTTTACAAGATCAGGCATTATGATTTATCATGAGGACAGTTATGTGCCTAGCATGTCACATGGTCTGTAAAAATATCAATATCTGTAATAGCTAGCATTTTGTATTGAAATCCTGTTTCATTTGAAGATCCAAGTCATTGCAAAAGAGCACTTTGTACATTTTTTTTAACATATCTCAGTCTCTACTTATTTTAAGATTTCTGATTTGAGAATGAAAGTTACTAATCACACAGTGCTGCTGGTGTGGTTTTCCTGCAAATGGGTCTGCATGTCTCAAAAGAGTTGCCTGCACTGACTACATAAATACAGATTAGTAAAGGACTAGAAAAACACAGGTAAGTTCAATGCCTCTGGCTTTTGCAAATATGTCCCTTTGGTATGTCTACTAATGTAAATGTTATCTTTGCAGACTAACCTTGTGCTTTAGGTATGTGGCAAAAGATGGAACTACTCAAGGTCCAACTTGAGCCCTGGTCTGTGCTGGGGCCCAAAGGTCAATCAGGAGTCAGTCAAAGTTCTCCCCTCAATGTCAGCAATACTCTGACCTATTTCACTTTGTTCCTAGCTGTCATAGTCACTTCAAGGATTAGCCAACAGGGCAAGACTTCTAATTTCACACAGTCAGCACCCCAAGGAGGAGAGGTCATGATCCAGCAACTTTCCTCCTCCCTTCTCCCAGTTCTACTATGTAGGAAAAGAAAGAGCATCTTCAGCTGATTTCAGGCCATCTTCTCTATTATGAAGATTTTCCTCCTGACAGAAATGAAATTAAGGAGACCATGCATGATATTTGCCTTAGCTCTCTATTTAAGCATTAACTTTTGACATATTGCATCACCTTGCAATTAGTTATCATGAGTAAGATACAAGATGGATTTTTAAAAAGTTATTCAAAGAGCACTAAATATAAATATAAACAGTAATTGATGTTTTCTGATAAGGAGGAAAAGGAAAACTGATATTTGAAGCCTGATGGTTTCCTGCAGATCATTAAAGAATGATGTTAAAAATAAAATATTTTCCAAGATGAAAAACAACACAGACCTTTTCCTTTGTACTCATAAGTACAGATGACAAGTTCAAAAGTGATTCACACAAGTATTTATCTCTTTTTAGTAATAATAAAGCTGTAATAATGCCACAATTCACTGCATTTGATGACTGCATCAGCTACATTGGAGCACAATGAAATGTATGCTATGGATTTCAACCCTGCAAATGTATGAATTCTTACAATACTGTTTTCAGTTGGAATGCACCTATCAAATAAAATGCTAGACTATTCATTTTTATAAGATTTACTTCATATAAGGCATCATAAAACTATGTATAATGCCAATCACTGTTATACTATGGAACTGGAAGACCCCCCGCAAATTACATTGGAAAACAGAGAAGGATAAGAAATCCATGTTCTGTATTGCACAAATATACTTAGTTCCTCAGATGATTCATAACAATAAACCCCTCGTTATTTCCAAATATCTGTCATTAGATAATCTGCATTTACAGGAAAATCTTTTCTTTTCTTCAATGAAGGAAGGATCTAGGGATCTAAAGAGTGATAACCTGCAGCTCTACCCCATAAAAAATTCAGAAGTGAAAAAAGGGACTTTTTATCCTGTTGGAAGGAAGCATCCTTCATTCTACGTGTCTCTATTTCCTGTAAAGGATGTAAACCCTGTTGCTCCCAAGACAATTTAAAAAATAAACTGTAACAATCTATAGGCTTAGCACGTGTAATTCTTTTAGTTTGGCATTTTTAAGAACTAATGCAGCAGTATTCTCAGTTGATTTGAATGAACAATATGTCTCTTTGAAAAGGCTGAGGTTCTAGTCCTTGAACTCCTGTGAGTTCACAGCTCTTAATGGCTTGTCTGTGATCTTTTTGTCTACATGGACAAGGAGTGTGATGAGCAAGTAAGAAAAAAAAAGGAATATCTGAGTGCAGGACATTGACAAAAGGTTCAGAAGTGTCCAATGTGAAAAGCTACAAAGCCATTCAGGAGTTGAATTGTTCTGTCTCAAAGTAATTTAGAATTTTAAAGCCCATTCAATTTTGAAATGTTAAGCTTCAAGACACGGGAACACTTGGACATTTTTATTCAGGGCACAGACTGTGTTTGAGCATCTCCATCAGCACCAGGTTCTTTCTAGATTCTCCATAAAGCTCCCATAAAGACAGCACAAACAGAATGAAACTCCAGTGCTGGGCTTGCCTTTAAGTTTTTTGAAGTGCTTGGAGACAGGGATAATAATGCTGTGATAAAAGCCTAATCTGACTTCAGTTCAGGATCAAACAAACAAACAAACATGTTCTACTTCTCATTATGAGTTTTTAAAAAATAATATTAAAATAATAAATATTTTAATTGGTGTATCTGACATGTTTCAAAGTACATTTTCGAATTAATACTAAAAAAGGAGGGAAGGGGTCAGAATATGTAAAGAGTAAAAATTCTTATCGTGGATCAGGACAATACTTTCAGAAGACTACTTTTTCCTAATCTAATTATTTCTTTCCCCATTGAATTTTGTAGCATGCTACCCCAGCTCACTGTTATCACATGACAGAATCATGATTGATATCAGCTGGTCACAGAATCACAGAGTGGTAGGGGTTAGAAGGGACCATTAGAGATCATCTAGTCCAACCTCCCTGCAGAGGCAGGTCCACCTAGATCAGGTCACACAGGAACATATCCAGGTGAATTTTGAAAATCTCCAGAGGAGACTTGAGAGCCCCTCTGGGCAGCCTGTACCAGTGATCCCTCCCAAGTTTCTCCTCATGTTCAACCAGAATTTGCTGTGTTCCAGTTTGTATCCATTGTCCTGTCACTGGATGCAGAAGATGTACAGAAAATGGTATGCTGTCATGACATTTAGAGGTGTCAGATCACTGTAAATTATATTCTTGACACTACTCATTGTGCTGTAGAAAGGCAAGTATGAGATTTATTTTGAATCCTCATTGGTAGTTTATATGTAAACCAGTTATTTTACAAAGTAGTAAACTGTCAGCTGTGAGGACTATGTTTTCATTTGTTTAAAGAAAATATGCCACATATTAAAAAACTTCTCTCTTCTTTTCACTCCTTTCATACTTTTTATCTCATTCAGATTTGTCAGCATTGTTTTCTGTTTTCTCTAAAATTTTGTGTTCAGTTTTCATTGCTGCAAAATGCTGAATTAGTTAAAATATCTTGAAAATCAGGCTACTGCTATGGTTGTGAGAAAGGAATGACTATGTAGCCCTCAACCTTCCTGCTGAGTGTGACAAAAAAAATACATCAAGTAGTGTCATCTCTGATTTTGATATCTATGCACCAAGACCTGGATTGCAGAAGTTGCAAAATCCTGTTGTAAATGCAACAAAAATGATTTCGAAAAGTAAATTGCATTGGGCAAAGAATCTAGCCACACCTCAGGCTTCAGGTTGGTGTTTAGATTATTTAATATACAAATAACAAATTTCACACTGAAATCTTAAAACACCATGTGCAGAGGAAAAATAAAATAATAAAAGCTCTGTTCTTTTTACAAAGATCAAGCTTCTTACCTTGAAATGCATTATTGCTTAATTAATAGCATGTTATGCGGGGAGATTTGGTTGATTTATATATTTTTAGTCATTTAAACATGCTGTCTGTTTTGAACTTGCGCATTCTCATGGTGCCTTTATGACTCTTGAATTCACAGTGATGATGATCCAGTGAATTGAGCAGTTCCACAACACAATAACAGCTTCCTGAGAGACAGGAAGACAGGGTCTGAAAGGCTAAGGTTCAAATTCTCCTTCTGCGTGACCACCAATTTTCTCAAGTAAGGTGGTTTTGGGTGGTTTTTTGTTTGTTTGTTTGTTTTGGTTTTTTTTGCTTCTGCTAATGATCATTTTATTTCTCATGTAAAACAGAACAGCTACAAAGCTGAGAGACTATATAAACTGAATGTACAGCAAATCTCTTATTTGTGCAGTTAAATTTTGATGTCTTTTTGTTCTTAGTCACAGCAGATATCTCTAAACTTATTCTCCAAAGAAGCCATCCATCCTTTTGGATTCTGTATTTTATGTCATTTCATCAAAATCTTTGTCAAAATCAGCTCTATTTAGAGAAGAGAGGAAAAATATTAATAAAAAATCACGTTGTGAAGTCACAATAATATCTTTATGTAAGAATGCTTGGAGGAGTGATCAAAATAACTTCTTTCACAAAGCATATTTACCATATTTCATTAGATGGCCATGGTCAGACTTCATTCACAAAGATTTATGTTTGTTATTTTTCAAGTATGGGACTCTGTAGTGTTGCAGGTGTTAAATATTTTTGTTTTTTATATTCCCAGTTTTACTTTGGCATGCATGAAATATAAGCATGAAATACAAGCATGAAATAAAAAAATACTGAAGGTCAGTTTCCTCATATCTTGATCTCAGATTTTAAGTTCCTGTGCTTATGATTTCCTTTTTTTTTCTTGCCAGTGGAGATCTGGGAACACTATTATACCTTTGTTAATATTTACTTGTAAGAAATACCAGGAAGAACAGCATACAGCCAAAAAAGCAAGGCGTGGGGAAGGACAAAAAATTGATCATGTGCCATCTAAAATGATCAAGTTGTCAAGTATGAAACTGATACAAATTCCCTTGTTATTGCAGATGAACCAATATAATACCAGAGGACTGAACAGGAGCCAAATTTGATTTGTCAACTTGTTGCTATTATTTTGACAACATTTCAGCAAAATCGTCACATCTGTCAAAATTCTGTTAGAAAATTAGATGGAGCAAAGAACACAAAACAGCCTTATATTCTTCTACTGAGTGTTCTGGGATTTTCCTTCGGTGAGTCATCAGCTGGCAGCAACAATGAAGTGTCACAACAATCACAAAGATACCATCTGTTTAACAGAGATGATCCAAAAGCAAACATGTATCTTTCTAAACATAAAATTCATCAACAGAAAAAACTACACACACACACACACACAAGTGTGTGGGTTTGCATACATACATATATATATAATTTTTGTAATTCCTGAGGTGTTATCAAAACTTCAAGATAGCAGAAATTACAAAGTTTCCTGTATGCATTTCTGTCATCAACTAAAGCTATAGATGATATTACTTGAACTTCGTATCATGAGAGCTTATGACATGGAATATGTTTTTCATCACATGATGTCTCTCACACCTGGTGCTTGCAGAGATTTGGCTTTAGAGTGCTTCTGTTTCTTTCAAAGTATTTCGAACAGAAACAGGCACAATGCATAGCTCTGCATTGCCAAGAGCACCTCCAGCAAACTAAGACTACACGATGCCTATTGCAATAGGACTCATCTAGACGACTTTTTTTTTCCCTTCCCTTTTCTAACATTATGCACGTGGAAGTCCTTGTAGTATTTAAAAGGAAACTGCCTAAAAAAACCTGGTTCTCCTTGCCAATGCTGGCAGCAAGATTAAGTGTCCACAAATGTAAAATTTTGATCAGTATAGTTCCTGTGTGATAGAAAAATATCTGTGATGCATTTTCTAAAGTAAACATGACAATGAATAAATTGGAAAATAAGGCAAACGATGTTTTCCAAACATGCAAAATAAAGCCTGAGGAAACATTTACATTGCAACTCATAAATATATTGACAATAAAAAGATTATTATTAGAGGCAAAATGGGAGAATTGATTGTGAATATAGCTCCCTAACTCTTGTTTAACACTTAATTGATAAAATAAATAAACAGCAACACAATCCAATTTTCAAATTCTGTGGGTCTGTGAAACTTCCTGCTATAGGTCATTCTTCACTCATAATGTTGTAACTAACTCAGATTATCTTTAGGACACTTCTGAAGAAACATTTTAATTTTTTCTGGTTGTACATCTTATTTGATAGACAACATTAGAGTATATCATAAATGAATAATACAATATAATGCCTCAAACTACTAGTTTTACGTCTAGTATAATGATTTTCACTAATATAGAAAGAAATTACTTAAAACCGATAATAGTGCAATCTAAATTTTGACTACATACCTGATGATTTTGTAGTGACTGGTTTAATTTTGTATGTTTCCACTTTAATTAATAAAAAGAGAAAAGAATTGTTTTAAATTTGTCTCTTTTAATATGTGCAGTAGGAATCAATGGCAAAATTTAAGGCTGCTTCTAAATGGTATCACCTGCTTTTGCTGAATTCTCTGCAAAGGTTCCTACAGACAATACCGATGATCATGACGATATTACTGTTATAAAATTTCTTCACTTATGAGAAATTTAGTTGGAATAGTTCACATATAATCAATAAGATATAGTACATAGTAGGCCACATTTCTATCTGTTGTTCTCTGACATACACACAAACATGCAGTTTGCCTTTTTTCCCTTCTGAAAATCCACACTTAAGGACTGCAGGTATAAGAAGGAAATAGTCATGGGTACGATGAAATATATAACAAATCCTTCACGTATATAACAACTTCAACAATAAGCAGCAACCTTAATTCATCTGACATAAACAGGATGAGATCAAAGTCGAAACCCCATGAAAGGACAGTCTTTAAGTAAACACACTGGAAATGAAACACATTTAGAAACAACATATTGAAAAATGGAAAACAAATGTTTTCAAATGTGTTTCATCATTTGAGCTAGATGGGGCATAACTGATGACAAAACTTAGTTTTCTGCAGTCAGCAGAACTATTGCATTATGTGTATCTCTTCATTGGAAGTGAAGATGAGTATGAAACGAAAACAAAGTGACAGTTAAAAATGAAAAAGAAGTGATATCACATAGATAAACTTGTCTTGGACATGTCAGTACTTGCTACTTTATTTTTCTGATATGAAGGATGGATGAAGTAAAACCAATTTTGGTTGTCAAGGGCTGTCATAGAATGGAGAGAAACAACATGAACAACAAAAAGATGTCAAGAATAGGTCTATCAATAACACTAACTTATTTTACACATATACAGTAAAAACCCATCCAGCTTCCAACTTCACGTAAATAAAATGCCATTCCATTTCTAGTTGTTACCATAGTTGCAGAAGACATCTACTCCTTCACCCACCTTCTCAAACTACACAAGTCACTTCTCTGAATATTTTAGTATTCAGATATTGAGCCTTTACAGTCTTGAAATTTTAAATAACTTGTACTAAAACACTTCGTCAACTAGGACTCTATTAACTCATTTTTTTGAAGATTCTGCACAAAGCTTCTCTTGTGGGCGATAGAAACTTTGGCCGCTCAGCATCTTTAAAAGTCTATTCATATATTTTTATCTCTTCAGTATCTATTTAAACATAAGCCCTGCAAAAAGTAAAAAGACTGTCCTGACAAGAAGGTAAATAATCGGAAAAAGCCTGAATGGAGTGTGGGAACTTATAGAAAATACATTTAAATTTAACACATAGTAAGAAGTATAGCTATAAATACTAAACACATCCTCAAACTGAGGTATGAGTGAAATTATGACAGAAGAAAAATTAAAGAGCCTGCAAGAGAGAAAATGGGAACTTATGGAAACAAAGAAAACCCTTACTATGTGGGAAATCTGCTGAAACACTAAGTTTTTTTCATGGTAAATCTTATTTTGGAAGAAGATAAAAGCAATTTGTTATTGTACAAGCCAAGATTCTCTTAATTTTGGTTCCATCGATAATTGACTAGCTAATATGGAATTTATTATTTTGTTAAATCCATGTAGAATAGGTCTTTGTTATCAGTAAAAGTCTTTACAAGTTACAATACATAAAACAATAAAAAACTGGAATAACAAGGAGGATTTAAGGTGATTAACAAGGAATAACAAGGTGGAATTAAGTATGTAAAATTATTTAGCATAAATTGAATCACAATAAAAGAGATTTAAATGCTAGATAGAATCACACGCAATCTACCTCCTTTTACTATATGATCAGACTGAATTTCCCAGAAAAAGTAGAATCAACAGCTCTGTTTCAGTACCTTTAAAAGTCGTTCTACTAAGGAGTGAATCCTTGCTTACATTGATTTGATCCAGTAGAGTTGATAGGAGTGATAGATGGCCTGGCATTTTCTTCCTATGACATGCTGCAGAAAAGTAAGCAACTCTTTCAAGCAATTTGTTTGTTCTGGCTTGATAAGATGCTTTCTTCAAAAAATAAAAATAAATTTGTTTAATCAACTGCTCTCAGAAGTGATACAGTAGATGTCTGCATATCAAAAGCAAATGCACATGTAATAAAGGATCTCAAAAGCAAGTATGATTTCTAAAAAAAATCCCATTCTTTCACAGAAAATAGGGGTCCTTTAAATGAATTAATATGAGACATATATACAGGGATACGATTGTCCTTGAGGATTAGGATGTGATGCTGGTTTAAATCTACCTACTCAAAGAATAAAGTTACGTGATTAAGAAGCAGCATACATTCAATCACTGGTGCTGTTTGCTCTAAGTTACAACAGATGTATCCATCCCATGCTACCTAGAGAAGTAAATGAAGGATGCTCACTTTCTATCTGAGTGAGTGAGGAGAGTATTTTACCATTCTTTTATACAAGGAGAATGAATGATTGCCACACTAGAGACCAAATAAAGTAAAGCTGTTGGAAAATTGCTCACTACCTCAACAAATACAATGTATTGAGCAGGTAGCTGCCTCATCTTTCACTAGGTCATGCAAGCAAATATAAATGGCAACAAGTGCAGCCCCTTCAAATTTGAAGCCGTAAAAACTTAACACGATAGAATATTTGGAAGGTGTTTAAGAGCTTAAGGTAACAGAAAAAAAACCCATGTTGTTTGCCCATTTTCTTGAAGTAAAGTTGTCCAATCACTGTCAACAATCCACCTAACTTGCAGTTAATCTTTAACATGTGACCAGGCACAATGGTCTTGAATTTTTTGTGCATTACCATAGATTTTAATCTCATTTTCATTTCCTTCCAGCTTCTTGTTTAGATAAATGGAGCAAAAAACAAACAAAAATTATATTCTTCAAGAAACACAGTTTGGAATGGAATCAGTAAATAGGACAACACTTACTTTAATATGAATCTATGAATCTTGATTAATCCTTTCTGTCCTTGAATGTCTCCCTTTTCCTAGATGTTACACCTTTCATCTAAATTTGTTCATTTTCAGCTAAAATATTCTCAAGGCCAAATGTTTCAGACACATATCAATGTTCCTTTTTTGTCAATAAAGTTTCACAGAATTATCAAGAATCTTTTAAAATGCAATTTCTGTTGAAAACTTGGTTCAAGGAAACACAGTGACTCTTCTACTTGAAAAGCAGTTTGGAGGAGATGTTGAACTACACACTTCAGAGCAGACAACTTAAAGATGGAAATAAGACTACTTCACAGGAGAACATCAAGTGGAAGTGGTTTAAATGTCACTTTGCTAAACCAATGTGCTGATTCTGTAGCACAAATCAAAACATTGATTTAGGAAACTGAGACCCTCTAAATGTGAAATGTAAGAGACAGAGATGACCAGGTTTTTCATATCAGTAGGACGCAGGAAGTCTAAATCAACTGAGAGAAAATCTTGGTTCTAAGCACTATTTCAGATTAGAAATGCATTTGGCTCTATGATATAGGACTTCAAAGTGCTTGAAAACTTAACCCGGCTCTTATTGTTTCATTAGCTTGAGGATAAAAATCTAGTCTAGGAAGTAAGTCACTATGGCTTACATCTCTCTTATGTGAGAGACATACATTATTTTTGAAAATAGCTTAAAAAAGAATCCCACTTAAAAAACATTCTTGATACTAAAGTCCTTCTCTGCTACTGAATTTCAATGGAACTGGGATCTTAACAAATTGTTTGGGGATGTTTGGAGATCTAGAGGGAAGCAAAGCAAAAAAGCACAAATGCATTAGACTCAAGAAAACAAAACAAAAATACAGGTAAATGTTACAAGGAAGGATATCAGAGATGAGATTTTCTTGTATAAAGAATAGAGGTTGAAGGTTCTCGGTGATTCAAATATCTGAACAACAAAACCAAGTTGTTTCTTTCAGCAAATGCATAGAGTGAACACGCAGTACTTGAGGCTCTTGAGGAAGGCAATGAATTGTCCCAGGTGAAGCAAAGTAGAAGGTGGAACCACAGTGAAACTATTTGTGAGGAAGTAAAAAAAACCAACTTCTGAATTAAGGAGAATGGAGTAAAGCAATTTCTTTTCACATTTCTTTCCATGGAAGGAAATCAAGTTTCATCTTATATACGTGGTGTTTTTTCGAAAAGAAGTATTGCATGTAGCTGGTAGGAAATCTGTGAATTTTTGCAGAAAAACAGATTTTCCACTCAGAAATGCTGAATTACCAAAATTGAGATCTCTTGCTTTGATGATTACACTTGGGTCTGGCTGGGATGGAGTAAACATTTTTCACAGTGGCCTGTATGGTACTGTGTATTATATTTGAGATTAAACCAGTTTTCAAGACTATTTTCAGCTATTCAGACCAGTTTTCAGCTATTGCTGAATAGTGCCTGCATATCATTGAGGTTTTCTCTGTCACTAACTTAATGAAAGCAAAAGACAAGAGAAACAGTTTTTTAAATACTGAAACTCTGACTTGAAAAAAAAGCTATTTGATCTTCAGCAGTACTCTGGTATCCTTCAGCAAAATATTTTAAGTTCCTCTGTAGTGATATGGAGGTTCATGGGATTCTTTAGAATGAAAGGTATTATAAACCAAAATAATTACACAATTATATGGACATAAAATATCCTTACTCAGTTCTTATTCAGTTGAACTTTTAGAATTGAAAAAGACAGAAATGTGGATGTCCTTGGACCTGAACAGTCCTTGCATTGAAAATTTAATTTTCTTTGAAAGTCTTTCTTTTCCCTCGATCTCCCATTATTCAAATTTAATTTAAGACATACCCAGGTGAAACGCAATGGAACAAGTGCTACCTTTAATGATTTTGTTAGAAGCAATGAAACACTGCATAGACCCCAGTAATCTTCACCAAATCTATTTTGCAGTATACTTGTAAGATGTGTTGTGTTTCATTTTGGCTACATAGGTAGCTGAAAAGCTGAAACACTCATACACGTAAGAGCTGAAATCTTTTTCTCTTATTGGAATAAAAATTTTGGATGACAATAATTTAGACAAGAATGAAGAGTTTGCTTGACCTACCCCAGTAAACAATTTAGACTGAAAATAAACCAACAAAAGAAAGTAAATTTTCACTGGGTCTCACTGAATCAAAACTTTAATTTTGGGAGTTACAGTTACACTGAGGTGACAAACTTAGACAGATGGATATAAACTAGCTTTTCTTTGTTGCTAAAGCTTCTTAGGAAGGATGAATATTTGTGATTACAAAGACACTTTACAGTACTTTGTATAAATTAGATGAAAAATGAATTTACATCTTTGGAGATTCATACATACAACTATTTCCACTCTACATTTACACTATATACTTTGGTGATACAAATCTACAATACCGACTACCAGCCTCTTTAGCAGTAGAGAAGATCTGAGCTCATACTTAATGAAAAAACAGCTTTGGCTGGCAGTTTTGAAGTGATCTAAATAATATTTTGATCTACACAAAAAGGTAGCTGACAGCCTTTGGATAGAGGTTAAATAGTCAGGGTTTTCTGGGTTTAATGGTGGTGTAAAGCATACTTTGAGTACCTAGATTTTTCCCTCAATCTTATTCTTTGTTGCAAGAAAAATAGAATCATAGAATCATTTTGTCTGGAAAAAATCTTTAAGATCAAGTTCAGCCTTTGTCCTGGCCCTATCAACCACTAGACCATTTCCCTAAGTACAACATCCACCCGTCTCTTAAAAACTTCCGAGGACAGTGACTCCACCACCTCCCTGGGCAGGCTGTTCCAATGCCTGACAATCTTTTCAGTAAAGAAATTCCTCCTCATATCCAGTCTGAACCTCCCCTGGCACAACTTGAGGCCATTTCCTCTTGTTCTATTGCTTGCTACTAGGGAGAACAGACTGACTTCCGCCTTGCTACAACTTCTTTCAGGTAGTTGTAGAGAGCAATAAGGTCTCTCCTGAGCCTTCTTTTCTCTAGGTTAAACAGCCCCAGATTCCTCAGCCCTTCTTTATAGGAGATGTGCTCCAAATCCTTTACTAGCTTGGTAGCCTGCCTCTGGATCCTCTCCAGGGCTTATAATATAAGCTTATAATATTGGGACATTCTCATTGCCAAACAATCTTTAATGTAGTGCTATAGTCCTTCATTTTTAAGGGACACTGTTGAATACAACTATGAGTTCACGGATGTTTATGATGACACACCATCAGGAGGATTTAACACCAGGAGTGATGATCTGTACATAGTAAAACTGTATGCACAGATTGGAATTTGGAATTGCTATTCCAAACAGCAATGTTAATACAAATCTGGAATGTCTCTGAAGACTAAAGAAATATAAAGAGAAATAATTCAATAAACTTCTGTTGATTTCTATCCTGTGCAATTTACCAAAGGAAATAAATTCCTGAGACAAGAAATGTAATCAGTGGCTGTGATGGATTCACTTGACACCTTAACCAAACTGGCAATAGTTTGGTAAAGACTTCAAAGAAGGTGAAGGTCTGAGCTTTAGCTGGGCCAAGAACTCCTCTAGTTCTGATATGGTCTCTGAAAACCCACAAAGGAGTAGAATGACACAATGAGCATTGATGCATATGAAATTGGAAGACCAATCATGCAATTAACACAAGAATATTCAACGGTTTCAAGACCCATTTATCAAGGAACAGAGAAATTTGTGGGTACACGGAGTTTCATGCATACCTCTCCCATCTCATGTAATTTGAGTACAAGCCAACCACTTAACCATAAAAATTACAGTCTAAGTGATCCTTCTTTGAGATCTCCCTTCTAGGTAGTAAGGCTACATGGCAGTGATCTATCCTTGAGGTGCGATGCCTCTCAAGGTTTTTCCTTGGAGTGGACAGAGTATTTACCAATGGCAGATCTTTTGTAAATGCTCAGTATCACACATAACCTGTAGCATGGTAACTTTGATTTCTGCCTTGGTAACTTTGATTTTGTCTTGGTAACTTTAATGTGTGTCTTGATAGTTTTGAATCACTGTTCAAGAAATTGTGTTGTACAGTAATAGAGTACCATTAAACTTCATTAAATTAGACTTTTACAAGATCGTATTAAACCCACTTTTGCTAACAGCTTTGATGATGATTCTTTAAGCAATCTAAATTACCCATTCATAATAGTGGCAAAACATGGGACTTGCCATATCAGTTCAGAATCAATCTATATCTCTTTTATAAATTCAGACTCATATTCACCTTTTCTCACTGCAAACTTTGTTCTGACCAAAATTTTTTATAGTCTTTTCAGAACCCATAAATAGCTTTCTATTTTGAATAACAAAATTAGTAGACAATTTGTTTATCCAGTAACATGAGAATGTCTATATGGCTTCCTGAATATGTAAAATATTTGAATACTTCAAGCTCTAAACTTACCTATAAAATGATACACAGGGTATTTAAGTTTACTCTGTTGTCTGGGGCATAGAGACATTATAAGTCAGAGCTGGTGAATCATTTAAGTGGAAATTTGTTTCAGACTTCTATTGACTGTGAAACCTCTTAGGCAATACTTTCTCCCTGATGTCTTTTTCATTATTTCCCTGCTGAATTTTGTTTTTAATACATTGAGATAAGTAAATAAGCTATTTTATTTTTATTTTCCCTTCTGTGAAATGCTTCCCAAGTAACTTGATTAGTGTTCAAAACCAATATTTGAGAAGCCACATAATGTAATTAAAATTTCATAAAATAGCTATAATCATCCTAGCTTGGTAATAAGCAACCTTATTTATCACACAAATGATTTCTTTGGATTTTCAACAAGCACTTTATTTAGCTAACTAAATAATCTTTTTTCTGCAGGAGGCTTGTGTTTTAAAACAGACAACTGAAGTCACAGCCAGAATGCCTTGCTGTACTGAGGCAATATTTAATCACAGGAGGCTTCTGCTACGTGTGCATTGAAGTTAGCCTGATTTATCCAGGAAAGTGTGCTTGACTGAGTTCCATTTTAAACCTCTCTGCCCAACTGCTTTTTTTTTTGTCTTGAAATGATACTAAGTTCACAATGAGCCAGTTTAAAGGTAGAATGTTAGGCAAATAGGATTTTTTTTTTGAGTAATGTGCAGCACTGTGTTAGTATCTTTAACATCATATGGGCTTTTGCTGTCAATAACAATAACTATGAAATCTACTAGCTGCTGGAGAACCTTAAAGCTGAAGAGAAAGGCATTTTACTTTTTTTTCTACTGCTCTTTAAATAATCTCTGTCTCTATACTGTCCCTAAAGTCCAATTCTATTTGAGACTGAATGACATAAAGTATAGTCCTACATTAGAAGTACTTTTGTGAAAAATCATAGAATCATTACAGTTGGAAAAGACTTTTAAATCATAGAGTTCAATCACTGCCAAGCCCATCACTAAACTAAACCATATCCCTCAGCACCTCATTATGCCTTTTAAATATCTCCAGGGATGCTGACTCTGCCGCTACTTTGTGCAGCCTGTGCCAGTGTTTAACCATCCCATCAGTGAAAAAGTTCTTCCTAATCTCGAACCTAAACCTCCCCTAGTGAAACCTGAGGCCCTTTCCTCTTGTTCTATTATTCATTATCAGAGAGAAGAGTTTGACTTCCAGTCCTTTCAGGTAGTTGTACAGAGTCATCATAGCTCCTTTTAGCCTCCTCTTCTCCAGGCTAAACAATCCCTGCTCCCTCTGACACTCCGAAAATGGTAACATAAAGTTCCACATTAGTTACATTTCAGTGATTTCCAGATTAAATTTTCTTAACTTGCTGCCTGAAAGGTAATTTTTATCTGTGCATCTGTTCTACAAACCTTCCTAGAGTCTGGAAACTAAACTATGTTGTTCTTTTCCATTCACAATATCATCTGAAAATCTTTCTGATGGGTAAACCCTTCCTTCAGGTACAACTGGGAATGACAAAGCATTACTTTCAAATTCTGCCCTCATTTACCTCTCTCCATGTATCCTAGGGCCCACAGTGGGACTATAAAAGATGCATCTTAGTAAGTGTTTGAAGCTATAACAGACAGTGAGCTCTGCATATTTAACTGCTCATAGTTATGCTGATAACATAAACAGTAGAAAAATGTCCTTTTTTATATTGCCCCCATTTCATCCGTTCTGTAGAGATGATGGGACTGGAAAAGAAAGAGGAATAAAGTTGTTCATTTCCATAAGTATAAGGAGAAGAAGCCATTTGCTGAGTGAAATGATCACTGTGTACCATCAGCTTTTAGGGAAGAAGTAGAGTTAAATGTTTTTCCAAGCTTCCATACTACCACAGGAAGCTTTTCCTCTGCGAAAATACCAGCCACAGCAGCTGATGATTTGTGACATTGTGTTGTAATCCAGAAGGAACTTGGAATATGACCAAAGGGCGTTACTAATATTCTGCATGACTAATTATTGAACCTTCCTCTGGGTTCAAATATCCCAGTGTTTGCACAGATGATGCTTTTGTTCATCCATCATTTAAAATGTCTTGTAGCTGGAAAGCCAACAACATTCATAAAAGTCCATTCATAAATCTCTCTGGTGGTGGTGAGGGAAGTAGGGACACAGTTTACATTTTTCTGGTCTTTTAACTTGTTTGCTACTGACCATGATTACAAATACCATGTAGCTGTGGCCACTGGGAAGGTGATCTGCCATATTTTTAGATAGAAAAACTGAAAAATAGTACATTAAGGCAACAGACAAACCTGGTTTTGTTAAACAAGCCTTCTAGTTCTGTGGTCCTGACAAGCTGGAACTTTCTGTGTCACACTGTGGCTTTCACCAGACCTTTACAAATGGAAACTGGAAAGGTAGGAAATGAAGGCCGGAGTGAAGTGCATCCAAAATTTACCTTGATACAGAGCCAGGACACAGACCATATATGCAGAGTTAGAAGCTGCTGAGTTCCATACTCTTGATTTATCTTCATTGATTATTAATAGTATCAAGGAAACATTTTGGTTTGGAAGGACCTCTGTAAGTCAACTGAAGTAGTACCCCACTCTGAGCAGATAGGTGAGGCTGATCACGACTATCCCTCACAAGGTGCAATTTCTACAGCAACTTGACTCCATGACAAAACCTCATTTACCTCAGTCATCCCTTCTCACTCTCACCTCTGTGAATTGTCTATGTCTTTCAGTATTAAACAAGAATTCCTAATATTTCCCAAGTCTCATGCAAAGCTCCTGGAAAAATGAGATTAGATTTAAGGGTTGCCCTTTAAATCTAATAAAACCACTCCTGACTTCAACAGTTGTTAACAGTCACTGTAGTTTGAAGTATGTTACTACTACAAAACCTATATAGCAAGAAAAATGTCCAAAATTTCAGTATTTATTTTCTTAGACCTTGCTTTGAACAGAATCTTTGACGTAAGGCTCAAAGCTCCAGAAAGCATATTCTTCATAAAACCAGAAGGCACTAAATATGCTATCATCTTTCACAGAGCCTCTCTTCTACACTCAATTTCCTTTCCTTTGTCAGAGACATTCTGATTAGAATTTCCCTGCAGAAAATCAATACTTATTTAATAAGAATGAAGCTGACTTTGCATTTGAAATGAAAATTGAATCTGTCAACCATTCTGACTTGCAAACGTTTGATTCCTCAAATATGTATCTGTGAAATGGACCCCAAAAAGCCTGTTTCCTCTACTGTTTTAAAGAATGGGTGTGCACAAAAAACATAGAGGGAAATTAATGGAGAACTCACACACTTGCAAAACCAATGAGAATTATCCATGAGCAAGCTCTGGAAAGCAAAATGCTGAGTTCAATAATGGATAATTATTGAGAGACATCCCTGCTGATGTTCCTTTCTGTTTCACATTTGAATGACAAAAACTTTGTATGTGATGCATATAGGGTTTGTTAAGAGCATGTATGCATGCATGTGTAAGTGCACAGGTGTCTGCATTTGTCAGATGGAGAGTCTTTCTGACTTCTGCATTGAAATTCTGTTTCTGAAAAGAGAAAAGAATAGACTGCTAAAAATAAAATACCACTCAATGAAAGACAGATAATGAACACACAAGCCGTTGATATCTGTGTAGCTATCTCAAAACGCTTCCTAATTTTGAAAATGCAGGTGCTGACTGCAAAGGCATGGTTTCCACTGGCTGCAGAAAAATAGATTTTGGGATATAACTGTAATATCTGAAGATTAAAAACACTCAGTAGTGTACAGTCTTTGCTCCTGCATACAAACTCATTGGTGAAAGGTTACTTACAAGCTGAAGGGAAAAGCCCCCAGATCTTCTTTATGAAATTTCTGGTAACATTCTATTGTGAACAGAAACTACAGGGAGTGGAAAGAACAGAAACAATATAGCCCTTCTCCGTATTGACTATATTATTAAAAAGTGTTGCATTAAGTTTTTTTTTTTTCTTTCATATTTTTTCATTGGCAATATAAATATGATCTGATATCTTGACATATTGTTAGAAGCACAAGACAGTGGGAAACAAGGAAGAGCTGGAAACACTAAACAGTGGGGAAAACATGAGGATCAATACCACTGATAAACATTTGGTGCCCAGAGTGAACATAGAGACCAGACGAAGAACTGGTGTTTTGAAAATTCAAATATAAAAATCTATGTGTTCACTTTTGCCCAGTTAACAAACACATACCCACTTCTAAGCAATTTGAGAAGTATCTGACCTGCAGATGTGGAAACTTGTGTATGAGACAATAAATCTGTGTATTAAAAAGCAAAATAAAAGCTGAAGCGAAGCTGGGATTTTATAATTTCATTGAATCAGATCATTACAGTTCAGTTACAACTCATAACAAGCCAAAAGGATGAAATTATGACATACTGGTTCTTTGCCAACTAACATAAAACACTGCAGGTTTATTTTTATATCAGAAAGTCAATGTTCGTTCACTTAGCATCTTTCCCAGGTGCAATGAAAATCTAAATGGAAAGCTCTGGGCAACGTTATTAAATTATTTTCTCACTCTTTGGAAAATAATGCAGATACATATGGATAATGAATCCACATATCAGTGAGATAGAAATGGGCTGAATTGAGAAGAAACAGATAGCTGCCTGTTGCAAGAAACTTAGTTTCTTTCTGCCATTGTAGTTTTGGAAGAAAACATAAAACTGTGTATGTACTTCTCACACTTAGTTTCTGTTTCTTGAAAACAGACTAAAATCTGTCACTTTTACTTCATGTTTTCAGTGGAACTTCTTTAGTGAGACTTTCATCTTTAAGTGCTGCAACGTATCACCGTATGTTCAAACATATGTAAGAAAATACATATGAACAGACATGGAAAGGAAAAATACCCATGAACAGATATTTTATCCTCTCGACCAATCCAACAGTCTCCTGTTACACCAAGTTTTGGTGCACTGGTGCATATGACACACTACAGAGTTGATAGGAAACTATATAAAGTTGACCTTGCAGTAGCTTGCAAAGCCTTACTTTGTGAGAAAAGAATTTTTTGCATATGGACTTATAACTGCAGAGTTGATGACTTAAAAGAAGTACTTCCAAGAATGTCCTTTAGCCATGGCAAGTAACAGTGAACTTGAAGCTAAAAATCCTCAACACTCTAAAGGGAACCAGTACAACACTTAATCTCATAGTCCTTAGCAATGTAAAGATCACATCACACAGATCATACTCAACCTGTTCATAATTTCTAAGTATGCAATTGTAAATAATATCAACAGTCCAAGTACAACACAGAAATATTTTAGAAAATTCTACATTTGGGGTTCCTTTTTTGCACCTTAGCATAGGGTTGTTTGAGAGTTTTTTAATTTCTTTAGAAATTCATTTTAAATTAACTGAAAAAATCCCAAAACCATTGAATTTTCCTTATAAAGAAGAAAAAATGTAGCTCGGGAAGGTATTAAGAATTACTTTGAATTAAGATTGGGTGTTCATTTTTTTGTTTTAGTTACTTTTTTTTTTTCTCTAAAATATTTGTCTTATAAAATATGAACAAACTAAGCTTAAAACTACCTGACCTAATCCTCAAAGCAGAGGAATGTCCTTGGATATTCTGAGTTTTTAGCAGTGATTAGTTGTTATGGTAAGAATTGCAGAACTCAAGTATGGACAATTTACAACTCTTCTCTCATTGGGAAAGAAGAAGACAGAGGACATACATCCTTCAGAAATACTTTTTCACTGCTTTTGCTGGTTTATGGTTTTACGCTTCCATGCATATTTAAAAACCCCAGGCATAAGCCTCAACCAGACTAAATACACAAAACATACCAAAGTCAATGTTTTATGATTTCTTGCTTGTTTTCAGGGTGTCGGAATTAGTTAAATATGAAGCTTCTCTAAAGCAAACATCCAAATGTAAGATCTCTGGTTTTGTATTTGCTTGTAATGTTCCTCCCAGCATATTTGCTCTTACTATCTGCAATGGGCTAACATAACAGTGAGGAGACAGGCTATGTTCCTAGTGTGTCAAAGGCCCACAGCAGGAGAAAAATACAGTGTGTATGTGAAGCCTCTCAAGTTGTTTATGCATCAACAAGGCAAAATTGCTGTCCTTACAGTTCTGAACACTTCTCCTGCTCTCCTCATTTCCTCCTTAAGCCAAGACAGGCTTACTGAAAACATTTCCTGCCCCTGTAAAGCTGATCAGCTGTGACACAAGAATAGAAGGGCAGCCACTTGAGAGATCTGGTTTGTGAAATAAAAGTGGGCTAGGGACTGATCTTCCATGAGGCCAGCAACTTGTTATCTTCCTAACTTCCTGACAAGGACCTCCTCATAGGAGGAACAGCAGTTGGGGAAACCAAGGGCATAGAGCTGAGGTACGTAAGGAAATATAGGAACAGAGTGTGTGTAAGAGCATATCTTTTATCACACATGCTGCTTTCTTGTATTTTGTAGCTATGAATGTTTAGATGGATGACTAACTGCAATTGCTATGAAGTGCCTGAAATGATGAGATATGTTAGAAAACGGTAATCTAGAATCATACACTGGACATACACCACCAGTGATGACCTTTAATATTTAGCACGTGGATTTTAAATTGACAGTTTTTCCATAGAGTATGCAGCTGCAAATTATTTGTTTTAAAGAATCCTCAGGTATTACAGAGGAGGAAGTGCAAAGAAATCTTCAGACGGGAAGCAAAAAAGATTGCAGGAGATAATTTATCTGTATTTACCAAACAGTGCAGTTTGGAGATGACAAGAACTATTTCATTGATATATATTTTTATAGTATATTGAAGTAGATGTTGCAATACGACATTATGTAAACAAGACCATAGCATGAATACAAATTTTTTAAATAGTTTGTAAGAATTTAGACCATGACTTAATCAGTTACTCTTTTTTTTCCTAGTTTTGGAGAATTGCCTGCCTTTACAGTCCATTAAATTTTTCAGTTTGCATCTGCTAGAATTACTACTTTGAGGCATTTTGTAAAAGAAATGAATTGGCTTGTTTTGCCTTTTTTCAAGACCATTTGATTTCTCTTGACAACTGGACTCCAATGCACATTGGCTTTTCATGGCTAAAAAAATTCCTGTGGAAAAAAAAATTAGTAGTGGGAAGGAAGAAATTCCAATTAAAAGCTAATACAACAAGGAAATGATCTGTAAGAATCTACCAGTACAACTGGAAAAAAAAAAATTGGAAGTTGAATTATGCTTTTGAATCAAATGCAGAAAAAACCCAGTTTGGCCACTCCATGAAATGAACCTAACTCCAGTCACGTGCCAAAACTTCAGATTAGTTTGACAGCTCCCTGCCTGAATTTTGAGGGGTGAAAAATCCCCTCTAATTTGATGAAGTAGCCCATTGCTGTAAAGCAGCTTCAATTATGCAGTCCTTCCCTGTGCTTCACAAAATGTAGCATTTTTGAGTTTATATCTTCACCTTATACAAATGAGTTGAAATTAGCTAGTACTGTTACCTTGAAGAAATAAAATATGCAATTGGTAAGATCACATTGTTATGAAAATCTCTTTATAAGCACAATATAAAAGTGATTGCATAGCTTGCACTGATTTTTCACATCTGAGCAATTCAAATCTTGAGAAACATTTCTCATCTATATGGACTATTGGTTTTATGCTTTCTTTTCTAAAGGTTTGATTTAATAAGCATGGTTGCTGAATTCTGTTATTGGAGAATGGTAATTCAGAAATAACTTTTCTTGACTGAAGGAGTTCTTGCTGCACCATATATTAATGCACACAGAAATCTTCTATAAGCTTAAATTTATTAATAATATAATACAACACAGATGAGTAGAATAAAATCATGCATCCACTGTCAGCTAGCCTGAGTGGGTACTGTCCCTTCAGGAGCTATGAGATGCAGGATAAATTTGTGATGTTCATCAAAATACCATGTATGAAGGAACATAAGATCACTTCTAAACCTGTATGATAATTTTCAAGATTATGGATTTACATACAGTAATTTTTGCATTATTTCATTTTTCCTGGCAGTGAAATTTTTCAAGAGGTTTTTTCATTGTGGAAAATGAAACAATATTGCAGTATTATCTAAATATTCCTTAGCCATCAAAAGTACAGCATTGTAAGATTTTAAGCAAAATAAATACAAAATAGCTTTTAACACTTCCTGCAAAAAGTGCTGCCCTGCTAACAGCGTATCTCTTCATTTTACAACAAATCCTACAGCTGCCCTTGATTTTCTTGCTTTTAATTACTGTTCCTATCACGAATCACAGAATCTTAAGGGTTGGAAGGGAACTTGAAAGATTGTCTAGTCTAACCCTCCTGCCAGAGCAGGACCACCTTGAGTAGGTCACATGAACTCCAGCCATAAATCAAGACTTTGTTGTAAAAAAAGACAGAGGGGGGGAGGGAGGGAAAAACAACAAAAACCAAGACAAAAGAAAGCATATATTCTAAGCATAAAAGGAGAATATAGAGAAGCTGTTGTTCATGAGGAGTGAATAAAAAATTAATAAGCATAATATGCAGTAGAAATACGGAGAATATGAATAGCACAGATTATGCCATTTTTTTTTACTTTGTGGCCATCATTTCAGCAGATATGAAAGAGGTTTACTCCAGGATACTCCTAATAAGAGCCAGGGGCAGACCAGTGATAGAGGTTGGTTGTGAGCCAGTTGCATATTTGAAGTGGTCCGATGAAGCCGTGAAGGTAATCAAAAGTTTATGTTTAATGTAATAAAAAATGGCATCCAATGAGAAATTGCAAAGGGAAAACCCCAACCAACAAGTTGGAAGAAAAACGTCACAGCATTCTGGAAACGTTAGCAAGATTGCTGAACAAAAACATGATTGCGTTGGTCAAAGCCAGAAAACAATGTCACATGATGCTGGGAGGCTGGCTAAAAGCATGTCAGAGCAGGAAAAAGGTGTATATTTGATATGATATACAACAAGTCATCAATACTTGAGTGTAAACTGGTGAAATTCCAAAGGGAGACTAATATCTGCAGCTCATACAAGACCTTATGATAGGACAGAAATGTTCAAAATCACAGAATCACAAAATGCTACAGAGAAAGGTAATAGAGAAAGATTTTACATGTAAATTCAGAGAAACAAGGTTTTAGCTTGAGGGGAAGAAAACAGGATTGGTATTGATAGTAAATTACATATTTTGCCACTAGAAAAAATAGAAAATTAGATTGCTGTTAGATTACGTTACTCTGGAGTATGGTATACTGGAAAGAGAGGATGGACCAGGACAGACTAGAAGGCCCTCAGCTGAAACTAGTGTGTTGGAAAGGAAATGAAGTAGGAACAAGAAAAGAATAAAAGCTGGTAGTAGAGATTGAAAAGATTTCAAGAAGATAGAGGTGCTGGAAATGAGGGATAAATAGAACAAGGTAAAAAATAAAGGGCAATTCAGCTTGTTTCATTAGAGAGGGATTAGAGGTTACAGTAAAGGATTGGCAGACAGTTCAGCATGGCAATTGCAAAGCATGTACTCTGTGATCTTACTTCACTGGCAGCATGAAGTGAGGTTCAGTTGCTCAGAAATTAGACTTCTAAGTGTGAGTGAGTTATCTTAGGCTCTCTTTTCAGGTAATTTATCTGATCTGTCTTAAGAGATGCTGAATTAAGCTCTGGAAGGGGCTTTAGTTGACTTGAAGGGAGACATACAGAGCAATTATATGCAGAAATTAAGGCATAAATCCTGTCACAAAGGATTGTGTAAAGTTGGCTTCAGGTCATTGTTCTCTCCACTTCTATGATCTTCTATGAGTTGGTTTTGACTGCATTGTCAGTGGGAAGAGGACCAAGGAATCTTAATTTCTTTTCAGCTTTAGAAATACTATTTACTTTCACTAGCTTAAGAGCAAGTCTTAATATCTACATTATTTGTTATATACAATTGGTCCATCTTTCTGCAAATCATTCCTAATATTTCTTACCTGCCTCTCCTCTTCATATAAGGATATTATTCTAAGACTATGGGGCAGAGGGATGAAAGGTCTGTTCTACACAACAGAAAAGTTTAAATCCTAGGAAAAAAAAAAGAGAGAGGAATTCATAAAAACGTCTATGTTGAATTAATATTATTCTATTCTTTATTTAAAAAACCATCTGATCACCTGTTGTCAAAAAATGCACTCAAGTCTGCTTGAAGTGCACTGTTCTGATCTGCTTTGTACAGCAAAAACATCCTTGCTATGCACAGTACTCAAGAGTAGCTGTTGCAGTGCCTACAAATTCCAAATGTACTTAGAGTTTGTTTCATATATCATTTTTTCATTATATACTATTTTCATACAGGACTGCAATGATTTTACTAGCATAGCACTAGTCTGACACCTGATTACCATCATATCAGCATCGGTCTACTGCTCAAAGTATCAACTTCTATTCTTAACTGAAGTTGTCATATCTGTTCTGCTTTTATCTCTGTCTAATACACAATATGCACCTGTACAAAAAGAAAAAAGTGCAAGACCTTCCTCTGTTACAAATAAAGAGCTAGGTTTCAGTGTTCTTGTTCTTCAATCTGATGAAGAGTTGGTCTACATGAACGACAAGACAGTCAAAGATTTGCAGCTTTTAAAATATTAGGTTTTTGAAGTATTATGCTTCTCTTCAATACATTTGTATTTCTTATGGTATAATACATTCCTATTACTTTGTTCATAGCACCAGAACTTCATCTAATAAAACCTTTCTCTTTGCTTAGTTTAGTCAATGTAGAATTTTAAAAATTAAATGAAACAACCAAACAAAAATTTACTTCTGGATATGACAGTTTCCATTTACGATTAAAACTATTTGACTACAATAATCAAGAAACCACGACACTTTATTTTTCAAAGAGTAATCAAATTTACTCAGAAAGTGAATCATGTCAATCTATAAAAACATAACAGCAGTGGTAGGTTACATTGATGCAACTACTCATTGATATCACTTTATATTATCAAGTATTTGAAACAGCCTTTTTTCTAAGGAAGTTTTTACAGCACCAGTACTTTGAAGTGTGAAATCTATCCAAATGCAGCTGAGGGATAGCTGAAAACTTTTAATTGAACCATGCAGCCTACAGAGTGAAGGGTTTCTTTTTCATTATGACTGTACTTTTTGGTACATCTATCCAGGATAGATTTGTTTTTAGATTTTAAACTCCATATACAGATGTTTGTAATAGTGTTCTCCTAAGATCATTGTCCTGGGTTTGGCTGGGATAGATTAAATTTTCTTCCTATTAGCTCGTGAAAAGATATGTTTTGGTTTTCCCTTAAAAAGTATTATATTTTATGCCATTTTAGCTAATAAACTGTTCTTATCTCAATCCACAATTTCCCTCAAATTTCCTCCCCATCCCACTGGGGTAGGGAGTGAATGGATGCATGATGTTGCTGGCTGAGGTAAACCCACAACTGTAATTTTTTGAGATTTCTTCCATATTCCATGTTTGTCTGATGCAAAAATAATTTGCAGTTTTAAATCCCACTTTTAAATCAGGACATTTGATTTTTCACTGTTTGTAGCTTCAGAGTTCGGGTATGTAGTCCTACTTCTGGACATTTTAAGCTGATTTGTAAAATAATATATGTAAAAATTAAATAAGTAACCCCTAAGTTTGTTCCTATACTCATATTCATTGTATTCTCTTCACTTGTGGAAGTGCGTAGTATTTTATCCATTAGTAGAATCAGAGCAACAGAAGCTTCACCCAAACAAATGCTCTATGTGTTTAACAGGGGTTTTGCTTGAGTGACAATTTTGTGAATAAGTATGGTAGAAAAGATACAGCAGAACTAGTTCTGGAGGGCATTGTTGGAGGAAACTTTGCTAAGAACTGCAGTGGATTGGGCAAGCTATCATTTTTATCATGTTAGTGGGACAGAATCAAAACATATTTCAGATGGCTTTATGTTGTATTTGTAAGATTGGTATGCTTCATTGAGAATGAAGAACTATAAAATTTTCTGCAGCTGATATATAAATGAAAATGAGAATGATTTCTAAATCCTTGTAATGGCCTAAGTTTTACTTACAGAGAAAAGAAACCAAGCATATAAACCAAATGACAGTGGAAAGGAAACATTCTCCTTCTAAGCCTCTGATTTCCACAACCTCTTGTCAAAGGTATCTCTGACTAATCTCAGCCTCCCATGTGTACATAAACCTTTCTGGTTGAAGAGCATCCAGGAACATCTTCATGAAGCATGTTTCTTTTTGAGTAATTGAAAGCAAATCATATGTAAAGATCAAAATGTAACAGAAACTTTAACCTTAGGGTTAATACCAGTGCTTCCAGAAAACTAGGGAAACCTGGTAGGTAAGTAATAAAAAAGGTGTTGATCATATTCAATGTCAATCTTTTTATATAGGTATCTAAAGTGGCTGCTGGCTGGAAAGATTAAGTAATAAGAATATATCATTCTTTTTTAAAAAATATTTTCAGGATAGCAATTTTTTTGTCCATATTTGAGTGGTCATTACTAATGTGAAGCAATAAGAGGAACTGCAAGAGGAGACTGAGGGGGTATCTTATTAACATTTACAACTATCTAAATGGTGAGTGTCAGGAGGTTGGGACGTCTTTTTGTTGGGACATCTCTTGTAGCTAGCAACAGGTAATGGGTAAAGGGTAATGGGATGAAGCTGGAACACAAAAAGTTCCATTTAAACATAAGAAAAAACTATTTCTCTGTGAGGATGAGGGAGCCCTGGCACAGGCTGCCCAGAGGAGTCATGGAGTTTCCTTCCTTGGAGGTCTTCAAGACCCACCTGGACATGTTCCTATGTGACCTGATCTAGGTTGACCTGCTTCTGCACAGGGGTTAGACTAGATGATCTCTAAAGGTCCCTTCCAACCCTGCCACTCTATGATTCTAACTGGCAGTTACCCCACCTTTACTTTCTAAAACCCTTTAAGTTTTAATCACATATATGAGCACAGCACCACAGCCAATGTGTTCATTTGCAACTGTCCTGAGGGCCAATAAATTCCATGGTAAAAATATTATCCAAACATAATGACCTTTATTTAGGAAATACCAGGCCATTTACTCTATAAATTAAAAAGTTACAACAAAAAGAAAGTGGTTCATTCCTACAAATAAAATTTGCAAAGATCAGAAATATATTGAACTTGCCTTGGCCTGTTTGTTGTTTTATACTGCTGCTTAATGGCACATATGCCATGACACATTCCTTCTCAGGTTTCATCCTGGGACAAACTTCTCTCTCACGTCAGCTGGAGAATAGACCACTTCTTTCCCAGTTTCACAAATTCAAGATTGTACAGCAATCCGACTTGATGATTTTATTTATGCAGCATTATTCCATTAAAATACAGCCCTCAATTACATAAAAGATACCCATATTTCACCTGTCAGATGCCAGCCTCTCAGCAGATGCCATCTTGCCCCTTTGCTAATGATAATTATACCAGAGGTCATTGTCAGGGGCTTTCTGTCATTTCACTAACACAGTGGAAGACACTTGTAAAAGCTCTTCATTTATGCATTACAAATTTCTCCCTAATCTCACCAGTAATTCCACTGTACATTTGTAAAATAAAAGCATCAATAAATTTGTTGACTACAAAGCTAATTTTTTGTCATCAGCAGGGATTTCAGACTGCGTATGCTCTAGTGACAGTGCATTTTTGCAGAATGTGATAATTCACTCCTGCTTTTCAGCAGGTGGCCTCATTTTCATTTTAATCATACAGTATCTGTATCAGTTCAATTTTTATCCTGAATCATATCTATTCAGGCTCTTGTCCTTATCTGACCTTGATAAACTGATTGCATTTGTGAAGCTTACAATTTGCTCTTTAGACTCTTTTTCAGATGAGTTATTGGTTGAGCAGTTGGATATACTTGGTTAATCTTCCTGTGCCTTTGGGCAAGAAATCATCTCTACTGAAAGCTGCTGTGATGAAACTTAGAAAATATTCTGCTTTACTAGGGGAAGGAGAAAAGGCAAGGGGTGGGGGATCTTTCACTGTCCTACTATTCATTTTTTATTTTGTGGCATTGTTATATCTTCTAAAGAATTTAGAGCGTATTATTCCCTTCTGAATAGCAGCTTACAGGAATATGTATGGTAGGTTCTTTACAAGATTTTTCTGTCCTCAGGGGAAAGAAACTGAATTTTGCTGCTTATAATATTTGTTCAAGTTACTGCTCAAGAAATTCTTCAAGTTGCAACACCAGATGACAAAAAAACCCTTGACTATGCTAACAACTAACTTCCATACTTTACACAATACATTAGCTTCTCATCTCTGTTTTAGTCTAAATTTCTCTCATTAAATCTACAGAAAATGTTGGCACTAGATTTTCAATGAACATTGCTATAAATATTTTTTACATGTCTGAGAAGAATAGGAAGAGGAGTGAAGAAGTCAAACCTTGTGTCAGCTTCCCACCAAAATGGTAATAGATGTCAATAATAAATGAACACAAGACAAAATCCAAATGACCTGGGATACCATATTGTGACCAGAACGTACCTCCACTCAGACACTGGAGTGTTTTGATCTCTTCTATGTTTTTGCTTTCCAGTAAAATTATTGTCAGAAGGTAAGTGAATCAAACTCTATTACATGTTTTGTCACTCAGGACTAAGACTTATGGATGAGCTGTTGAATGTCTTTTTAAAAACTCTTAAACAGGAAGACATCTTTGAACCTGGGATCTGGACAGGTCACACTGTGGTGCTACAAAGGTAGCATCTGTAGATCTAGTAGATCTGGTAGATCTGTTAACTCCTGGTTGACCAGGCAAAGTGAATTTGTTACTGTGGAATCACTGGGCTTCTGGGAAAAGAACACAGATAATTTGTATTCACATCTTAGACCACGGCAGGAAAAAAACAGCAACTCTCTCAACTAAAACAACAATGAAAAAGAACCACTCTTTAACAGTTCTTTCAGGAATCTCCTTCCTCAGAGTTAATGTGGAAATAGAATTTGTGACAGCAGAGCAGAGGAGGTCCTGCTAACCTGCAATCTCTTCTGAAGCAGAAGAAAGCAACTTCACAGAATGCTTTATGTTGCTAGTCTGAAAAAAAAATATATATCTATGAAGGTTAGTGACACAAGGGCTACTATTTGCTAGCAGAGAGGCAGAGCTGACTAATGAATCACAGAAGGAAGGCAAGACTGCCTTCAAAATAGTCTCCTTCAAAAACTGAAAGAAAAGAGCTAAAAGAGAAAGAAGCAGACAATTAGCAAATGGAGGGCAGTGTCATATCTCTGCTACACTGCAAGGCTTGGTCTTCTACATTGAGTTAAAAATGCAGCAAGAAAAAAATGCTTCAGGGAAGAAACCTCATCTATGCTAGTATCACCAATATCTTATTATAACTAATTATTTTGTGTAAATATTACATAATCATCATTTAAATTATATACACACATGGATTAATTGCATTAATATTGTAATTATTTTTTTTAGGGAAAAAAAGCCCTCCATTGCAAATGAAAAATGCAAGAATTCCAACTACAAACTGACCTTTAGCAAGTAACAGCCTGAAGTATACTCTGCAGGGAAGGTCTTTAAATGTTGGGCACTGTAGTTCTGACCATTATTTCAAGAAGCACAGCATTCCTATTTAAAAGTAGCTATAGATCTTGGCCTCCATTTTGTTAGGCATTGCATTATTAGTGCTTGCCTTTCACCAATAATTATCCTAAAGCGGGCTCACACATCTAGGCTCACAGGACTACGAGAAAAATGAATGATGCAGCAGGTAAAGATATACCTGAAGAGGAAAGAAGGGACAGGTTTCGAGAAGGAAAGATCACTGCCTGGACTATCTGTATGAAAGCCAATGTTAAATCATTTTATTTCACAAAAATATATGATTTGTGGCAAATCAGGTGATTGTACATGTTAATATATATTATATTCTTCACATATTTTTAATGATGAAAACAAATATATCTTTACTGTTTGTGTTTTTTTTAAAAATAGAAATTCATGTTTTTCACTCTGAACTTCAGAACATGGCATTGGTTCATAGCTGATTTTTATGAAAATACTTTCAAGAAGTTTTTTATTAACATTTAATTCATGATTCATCTAATTAATTTAGATAATTATATCAATAGCTACATATATGGTGAAACAATAAAACTGAAGATTGCTTTAAGACTGCTGGTTCCCTGCTCATACCCAAGTGGTAGCACATTCTTTCATTAGGTGTAACTATGACCTTGCTAATAAAGATATTTGATAAAAAGCTGATTGCTGGGGAAAAAAAACCAAAAACAAACAGGAAAACAGAAAGACAAATTATAATTTTGTCATTAGGGAAAAGATAGTTAACACATTTCAACTTTACATTTCCAGATAAAATTTTTAAAAGTCCCCCAATTTTGGTACTAAGCTCTCCATTAAAATACAAGAAAAATACCTAAAGTATCTTGCCTACCCATAAAGCTGGCTTTTCCTTCATCAGTTTTGCTCTGCTGCTCAACATCTTTACAGTAAAGAAACATGAAGGAAAAGCATGGAGATTGCCGTTAACAAGATAGCAAGATGAAAAATGAAGCATTAAAACAGCCAAAATAGATAACAAGAAGGTCTGCTGAATGTCTGGCTTTCTGCTTGCCAAAAGAAGTGGAAGCCTTAATTATGATTCATGGAGTCATTAATTCTTTTTANAACTAATTATTTTGTGTAAATATTACATAATCATCATTTAAATTATATACACACATGGATTAATTGCATTAATATTGTAATTATTTTTTTTAGGGAAAAAAAGCCCTCCATTGCAAATGAAAAATGCAAGAATTCCAACTACAAACTGACCTTTAGCAAGTAACAGCCTGAAGTATACTCTGCAGGGAAGGTCTTTAAATGTTGGGCACTGTAGTTCTGACCATTATTTCAAGAAGCACAGCATTCCTATTTAAAAGTAGCTATAGATCTTGGCCTCCATTTTGTTAGGCATTGCATTATTAGTGCTTGCCTTTCACCAATAATTATCCTAAAGCGGGCTCACACATCTAGGCTCACAGGACTACGAGAAAAATGAATGATGCAGCAGGTAAAGATATACCTGAAGAGGAAAGAAGGGACAGGTTTCGAGAAGGAAAGATCACTGCCTGGACTATCTGTATGAAAGCCAATGTTAAATCATTTTATTTCACAAAAATATATGATTTGTGGCAAATCAGGTGATTGTACATGTTAATATATATTATATTTTTCACATATTTTTAATGATGAAAACAAATATATCTTTACTGTTTGTGTTTTTTTTTAAAAATAGAAATTCATGTTTTTCACTCTGAACTTCAGAACATGGCATTGGTTCATAGCTGATTTTTATGAAAATACTTTCAAGAAGTTTTTTATTAACATTTAATTCATAATTCATCTAATTAATTTAGATAATTATATCAATAGCTACATATATGGTGAAACAATAAAACTGAAGATTGCTTTAAGACTGCTGGTTCCCTGCTCATACCCAAGTGGTAGCACATTCTTTCATTAGGTGTAACTATGACCTTGCTAATAAAGATATTTGATAAAAAGCTGATTGCTGGGGAAAAAAAACAAAAACAAACAGGAAAACAGAAAGACAAATTATAATTTTGTCATTAGGGAAAAGATAGTTAACACATTTCAACTTTACATTTCCAGATAAAATTTTTAAAAGTCCCCCAATTTTGGTACTAAGCTCTCCATTAAAATACAAGAAAAATACCTAAAGTATCTTGCCTACCCATAAAGCTGGCTTTTCCTTCATCAGTTTTGCTCTGCTGCTCAACATCTTTACAGTAAAGAAACATGAAGGAAAAGCATGGAGATTGCCGTTAACAAGATAGCAAGATGAAAAATGAAGCATTAAAACAGCCAAAATAGATAACAAGAAGGTCTGCTGAATGTCTGGCTTTCTGCTTGCCAAAAGAAGTGGAAGCCTTAATTATGATTCATGGAGTCATTAATTCTTTTTAGGCATGAAAGTTAATGGAATAATGATTTTTAATCACTGTGAGATGATTCCTGATGCCTAAACAAAAATAGTACTGATGATGTATAAAGAACATTTCAAGAAAAGGAAATGAAAGGATACTTAAGGACTAAGTGTTCACGAAGTGCTTTTTACAGTTTTAATTCAGGGCACAGGCACTTGGGAGCCCATGCTCCCAGAACCACAACCAAAGTGCAGCTGAAAGTGAAGGGCCACCTCTGCTTCTGCTTACTTTACATGAAAACACCGATTCTTTTGATGCTCCTTCTCCTTCATTACTCCCTAAAACACTGTGATCTTTTCAGGGCTTTCTGTGGTGGAGATGAAAACCATATCATTAGGAGCAGCCTCTGCTTAGCTGCAGACTGCCCTTGGATTGAAATGCACCTGTGGCAACTTACTAAGTTTGGATGGATCAATTCATTCTAGCAGTCATCTTGTGTTCTCTCTGTTCTCATTCAATTAAAGTCATTGTAGTTAATTAAAAAAACATGTTGGTTTTATTTGGATGCAAGACATAACATTTTCCAAAATGAGATATGATTAAAACATATGAGACAGTTATGAAGATTTGTACTGAACAGCTCTACAGCCTGTTTGTATTTTCTTGTGCTGTAAAAGATAAATCTGAGTCCTATTCTACTTTATTTTTTATTCTTGTCTATGTATGTGGCCTGTAGAGCTTGTGATGTATATTACTTTTTACTGTCTTTTTTCTGTAGTTTTAATCCCATTCTTCCCTAGCTCTGATCTCTTCTGCCAACCCCTTTTGGTTTATGTCATGGGTTTGTGTGGAGCCTCTTCTTTCTTGGTAACAGTGGGAGAGAGCTGCAATGCTGACCCTTTAATCTGTTCTCAAAACATCCCCTGGCTCTGAGGTAGATCCACCTCCAGCCTGGCTGGGCCAGTCTGACACCTCTGCTATAATTAAAGAAGTGTCAATCTGCTTGAAGGTAGCAAAGCTTTACAGATAGGTCTAAATAGGCTGGATCAGTGGACCAAGGTCAGTTCCATGAGTTTCAATAAGGCTGAGTGCTGAGTCCTGCACTTGGGCCACAACAACCCCCAGCAGCACTACAGGCTTGGGAAGGAGTGGCTGGAAAGCTGCCAGGCAGAGAGGGGCCTGGGAGTGTTGACTGACAGCCGGCTAAACATGAGCCAGCAGTGTGCCCAAGTGACCAAGAAGGCCAATGGCTGATAGGGCTAGGACATAGGCTAGACTTGATGATCTTAAAGGTGTCTCCCAGCTGTAACAATTCTATGATTCTATCATTCTAAGGGAAATCTGCAGCAGAAGAGGAGGTGAACGAGTGGTATAAGGTGGAGGTGACCATGGGAACCCCACAGTCAGAGAAGGGGGAAGAAAGGAGGAGCATCAGACCAGAGACCCCACTGCAACCTGTGGTTAGAATGCAGGCTATACCCTCGAAAGTCATGGAGGGCAATGGCAGGACTGTGAGCCACCAGCAGCTCCATGTGAGCACGCCTGTATGGGACTTCACACAGGAGACTGTGTGAAGAGGTGGCCTTGGCACAGGCCATGCTCGAGAGCCTGCGGGCTGCAGAGACACACACAGGAGGCAGAGAGGAGCTGCAGCCCTTGGGCTGAACACGTTGGAGCAGCCTGTGCAGGTCTGTCCAGTGTGTGAAGGACCGTATGCTGGAGCAGGAAGAATCAGTGAGTCTGGCTGCCTTGAAGTGAGACAAGCAGCAGGAGCCATTGGGAAAGGACTGACTGAAACCCCCATTCCTTGCCCCCCTCAGTCGTTCAGTAGGAGAGGAGAAAAAGACAATGGGATCAGGGCTCTGAGCCTGGGAAGAGGGGAGGGGTGGAGGAAAGATGGTCTTAAAGGGCTGTTTGTGCTCTTCATCATCTTCCCACTCTATGCCATTTTCTGTTTCTTAGGGTTTCAGTTGGTTGTGATTTAACTTTTGTTTTCTTCCTCAAGCCAAGTAATCTTGCCTGTTTCGGCTGATACTATATATGGTAAATAAGCCCTCCCTGTCCTTAGGGAGACCAAAAGGCCCTTGGAATTTATGGGTAATTGTGGTCCTTTATTCCTAGATGGTCCTAAATCACTACAGTTTGATTTAGGGATTGAAACAGTCTGCTCGACACAGTAATATTTGACTACTGTTTTTATAGTTAATTAAGCATTTATGTATTTAATTCCTTTGAGCGCCAGACCATTGGTCCTCATTTATGATGTCTCTAGTGCAGATACCTGTATCTGGAATAGTCAATGGAAAGTCCAAGGCACCTTTGAGACATTATGTTTTTCTGCTTTAACCATCTAATTCAAGATAAGACAGGCAGCACAGGGAAAGGATTTGAAAGGCTTCATTACAGACACTTCTGCATTCAGTACTGATGCAGTATCATTGCAAGATGCACAGGGGCAAGCATAACACACTAGGATCAGCTTACATCAAGGCTTGGCCAGAGCAAGCAGATTTGGAGTCTCAGAGATAATCTTCAGCAAAGTGTTTGACACCAGTACTATTGATACTACAGGAAAAAAAAAATTCTCAGTTACTTCAGGTATAGTTTTAAAATTGTCAGTACTCAGAGACACAAAAAATAATGCCAGTTCTTAAGCTCAGTTCACTCTCACATGAGGAGCAGAGTTGCCATCATCACTCTGTTTTTTGTGTATCAAGCTGTGAGGAGTCCTGAAAATTACCACCACGGCTCTAAAGAAATCCCACTAACAGTGTCTGTCTTGTATTGCACTAGGTCTCCTACTTATGTGCAAAGATGCTCAGCATGTTCAGTGACTTGTGACTTTTTTGGCAACCTACAGACCCTCACCTTTTCTGTAAACTATGTACTTACATTAAAAACAGATAACATAAAAAGTATGTGTTACTTAAATGCTGTCTAAGCTTAAACTATGACAATGGATGAAAAAGTGATCAACTAGAAAATACTCTTCCTTGTATGCTCAATGCAGAGAATATATGACAATGAACATTTTCAGAATTAAATTTATCCCCTACATTTCAATTTCTATACCATGAAGAAGCAGAAAATATTTTGTTTAAAAAAAAAATGGAAATCTTTGCTGTCTATTAATATTCTAGAACCAACACTGCTTGTATATCTTACTCAGGTTTTGCTTTATGTGAGGATAAATCACAACTGTAAAAAAAAAACCACCAAACAACCTAAAGTTTTTTAATTGGCACTCTGATATATTTGTAGATAGTTTATTTGTATTTTATTTGTGTCTCCTTGGTCTAGCCACTGATCATATCAGTGCTGGCCTGAAAGAAATGAAAGAGGTTTTTTTCAGTTGTGTGGTTTTGTTTTTTTTTTATTGCAGCCAGAGCAAAATAACATTTATTGGACACACAAAAGTCAGCACTGACATGACAAAGGGGTTCAACGGATGGATTAATGACCAGTTAGAAGCCTCTGCTATGACCACTATCTACAGACTAAGACTGATACTGGAAAGAATTCTGGCATCTCCACCATGTACTTCATCAAGAAGGAAAGCAAACGTTTGTGCTTCTTTTGGACTTGAGTTACAGTTGGCTAGGGGGTTAAATAATCCATCTTTTATACCTCTAGGAAAAGTAGCATCACCTCTGTAGATATATATCAAAGTGAGGAGGGAAATAATTGATCATCCAAACTTTACTGCAGTGCAAATATTTCCTTTTTGGATGGAGCAATAAGAAAGAACAATAAAATACAGAGATTATAGAAAACACTATTAAGGCAGAGGTATAAATATCTGATGGACTGGGGAGCACACAGACAGAAGTGAACGTGGGAAGAACAGGAATCTAGAAAAGGAAAGAAATTTTGTTACAGAAATTTAAATGGAAATTTCTAAACAATAAATTGAAGATCCAGTAGCCATTGAAGAATTTATTTTGCTATCCATGAGTCAAGGTTTGCAAATAAAAGCCTGCAAATAACAACAGCCTTTGAGGAAGGTTTCTTAGTCTCCACTCTTACATCTTTATTATCGTTATTTAATCTTTGTTTTCACAGAATCTTTGTTTTGCTATTTATGCCTGCCATATTCACTATCACACAGGCTTGTGCAAACATCCATAAGACTACGCTGTTTCATAAAGAGATCCTTGTGAAAGTAATGCTGTAGTTTAGTCTGTACTTACAGAAGGCTTCCTGATGGATGCTTTTCACTTCCATAGATTAGACTGCATCAGTGGTTAACTTGTGACTAGAAAGTGAAGTCACTTTTTTGTATGGAGACTGGTTTTGAATGACAAGATTTTTTTTTTTTTGTTTCTTTTTAATGAGACGATGTTAAAGATAATTCTTAAATGCGATTGGCTTTCCAAAGCAGAGTAGTGACCTCTATGTCTTTCCACTCTAGTGTAATTAGACCTTTGAGATCATCAAGAGAAAACTTGTCTGTTCATAGGCATCTGTGAAGGAAATGATCGGTGTCTTTAAGACTGTTCTCTTTCCCTGTTCTTACAGCTATTCGTGGAACATCTGAGACACAACAAAAGCAAGGAAAAGATCGATCTTACTAACACCAAGAGAAGCAAACAGAATAGTAAAGCTTTCCTGAACCTTTTATCAGAGCTATGATATACAGAATACAATGGGGAATCCAGCCTTTCTGGAACTGCATATATAAGCACTAACAAAGTAATGTCTGCCTAAGTTAAGGAAAGATACCCTTTCAATATTTTATATATATATATAAAAATTATATGAGACACTGAAGAAAACAAAGCCAGCAGTGTACCCCTAATTGATGCTATACTTTCCTCTCAAGCAATCTCTCCTTTCCTCAGGTTAATTGCCTCTGAGTGGGGCACAGCTACATCTGTGCTGCTTCTGCCTCTGAAAGTAATGGATGAGTCCAGCTTGTGGGTCTGTGCTCAAGGCTTTGTCATGAGATGGAAACTTAACACCTGCTTTTACTATTTCTTGCTTTACCAAAGAGCCAATGCAGACAATTTACAGGATAGTCGCAATCGTAGAGTGCATTTACAATACGTGAGAAAAGATACTTTGACTTTGACATATGGAAAAAATAATCACAATACAATTATCTGTGAATGTGGTGGACTATCCAAGCAGAGACAATAGAATGGTTAAACTATTTAAGGCACATATTAGGTGACTCTACCATGTCTGAGATGGAAAAACAAGACAGCAACTAAAGTGATTCTGGATTCCCTGTTCTCTCATATTTCCCCTGCTTGGTTTAATAAAAAGGACATAGCTCCAGAATTTGGCAGCTCTGTGCACCACAGAGACTCTCTGCTGGCTGTTTTCTTTGTTCAAGGCAACAGAATAGAGAAAAGCAGCCAATGATGATATTTGATTTTCATTTTTGTTCTATATGCCTTGGTATCTCTCACCTTTTGACCGGGCTGATCCATGTCTGTTAAGAAAGGCCTACAGTCAGTAATAAGGACAGCCAATTCCTTTTTCTGAAAGGTCAAGCTCAGAAACAAATCCATCTCCTAGTTTTCTAAAGTGATAGAAAAACACATTCCTTTCACTCTACTTTGACCCCAGGGCACATACAACCTGCAGAGAGCAACTGCAAGGTAGGAACGGTGCAAGAGTTTTCCAGTATTCATAATCCAAGTTGTCTACAAATAGCTCCAAAATAGAAATTCTCTTTTTTTTGAGCATTTAAAACTGTTGAGATAATTGCTGATACAGTGATATCACCAGGTTTGAATTTAAATGCTGCAGTTTGAAGCTGAATTTGCACCTGCACACCTTCTTTTTGGAGGAGTTTCTTCCTTTATGAGTAGGGTAGTGTAACAGGTATCTTCTGAGATTAGAAAATATCACATGTGTTTTGCCTACAATTGATATCTATTTTCATGTCCTAGGGTACAGGGATCCAGGAAGGAAATATGTGAACTAGCCTGCCCCAAGGTCTATAGTACAACCTTTTGGAGCAAGGGTAGAGAGAAAAATCTTTTCAATTAAGCAATGCTAATGTGGGGGCACTATGTGTAGTATGCAGAGGCTGTATCCTCACCTCTCTCCTGCTAGATAGATAGGTAGAGCCTTTCATCTAATCCAGGGCAGCTTTTAGCCTCAGGTTTTCTTACAGGTATTCTGCAATATAACATTTCCAGCATTCTTGAAGATTTTAGGTGAGCTTTGTCTGTTTGCAATCCTGATTCACATTTCTTTTTATTATGAAGCTGTGAGCAAGTGGCAAATATTCTGAGGAAAAATACTTTTCAAAATCTGGAGATAGAAGTGTCAGAAGGAGAAATTTGATTCCCTTCAAGCATTTCATGTCAGGTGACATAGACAAGAAGAGAATGCAGGATTACTGTTCTGTTTCATAATATAAAACACACTATTCAGAGGCATCCATTAAATAATTTAAGATTTGTTTCCCCTCAAGAAGTTAATATAACCTCTGAACTTTTGAAGTCTGTGTACAGACACCCTTGCATATAGCACTGTGTGAAACTTCACGTATTGGCAAATAAGAATTCCATTTTTGACAAGGCAGTGATATGTCACATAAAATCTAAAACCAGGCAGCTGGGAAAACAGTCTTTGCTCTGTGTCTTGCACATAGAGCAAGACAAAGACACAGTCTTTGAGTCAAAATGACTCAGTTTTATTGCCTTTTCAGGTCTCTATTGATCTTTTAAATAAAGATATTTTAAAGTAGAGCAAATCCTTATTTATACTGGTAATTCTTAATATAAGAACAAAACTGATGTTGAATGAAACCACTTGGAAAGTTTGTTTCAAAGCATCCTTGTTGGACAGGGTCCAATCTTTCACTGGCCCTAGGGCACCATACATATATCATACACATACAACGCATTGGTTATATTCCCATATATGTGCTTTCTGAATATCATTTCCTCAGAGCTGAAAAACGCTGAGTAACGAAAATTCACATTTCAGCAGTTAACTCATTGTATCCTTTTTAAATTCTTTTAAGAGGAAGAATGCACCCACAATTGCACCCACAACTGCACACACAATTGCACCCGCTTTTCTGACAGACCATAATACCAAGTACTAAAAAATACTGGGTTTATACCAACGGTTCTGTTTTTCTGTGGTCCATTTCCTCATTGAGGTGTTGGAACTCCTTTAGAATGAAATACAAAATAAATTGATGAAAGTTGAATAATTAATGATGTGAAACAAAAGGTATCAGTGTTTTTACAAACTGCCGGGCACTAATTTCAAAGGAAAGGAATGCTAGTGCTAAGTTTATAAGATCCTTTAAGTGTTTCAAGACAATGATTTGAACACCTGGCTAGGAAAGCTAATGTTTGAGCATGGGAGGATTAGGTTCAGCAAACCAGTCTCTGGAGTAACAGAGGACTTGAACAGAGTCAGCGTATTGCACATCTGAGCCACATCATGTCTTAGGAGAGAAATTCCTGAAGAAGTGAATATATTAATACTGATAGATAAAGCTGAAAATAAATTATAAGACTAATGAAATCCACATTAAAGAGGAATACATATCTGTTAGTATCAATATGTAGCTGCCTGTTACTGAGTGCCATAATGGACTTCTCTTTCCTGCCACTCAGCCTTCAGAAGCCTCCTCCAAGCATAAATGAATAGTCCATAAACAGTCAGAAGAACTGGGGATAGCAATACACGATACAGCTAATCACATTCAGCCTACTGAAAACAACTGAGAGCAAACCCCATGTGACAGTAAAAATGCCACAGAAACTGTAAAGCGGTAAGGAACAATCCCCAGAAAAAAATCACACTGATGAGTACCTCCATGTTTTTTACATACATTTCTTTCCATCTGCTTTTCAATCTTCTCATTTTACTTTTTTTTTTTTTGTGATCTTTAGAGGAAAGTGAGTTACCTACAAGAGTCTACAAAATATATTCTTAAAGGAAAGTTTCCCTCCCTACCTCTTTCCTTTTTTTCTCCCCATATTTGTGAAAATCTGTGTCTCCAACAAAGCAATGTGCTCACAAAAATTTTATGCCTTTTGGATATACTGATTATAGGTTTTGAAGGGACTATTCTTGTCTGTATGCAGAGGCAAATACTGTTTTGCTTCACTGTTTTGAGCTTTCCCTTCTACTGTCTTCTGTTTTCCACACAAAATAGAGCTAACAAGATACTGAACAATAACAACAAAAAATCCAAGCAGAAGAGTAGTTGTTCAGAAATACTTTCGTTAAAAATATGAAAACCAAAAACCAAATCAACAGCAATAAGAAAACCTTTTTCCCTTCTGAAATCCATTTACAGTTATGCGCTATAGTGGTACCACAAGCATCCAAAGAAAAAAATATGTGGCCCCTCCAAGCTTTACACTGAATTATTCCATAGAGAAAAAAAGAATACTATCTCCTGCATTGAAAAGAACTCAAATCAATCCTGTGGAATAAGGCCTTAAGGTTACAGATGTAAATTGCTTGCAATAAACCCAATACATCTCTCCTAGCCTTTTTATTGTAGATATTGCTGATTGATTCGCTGAGTTAAAGTGCAGCGGAGATTGCTGTAATGTGAGTTAATAGTAACTGGTGAATAACACGTATATAAATGTGTCATAACCTATTTAAATCAATGCTAACCCTTCCCCTTTAGTTAACTCATGAGATTTTCAAACATTTTTTTTAAAACGAGGCAGTGATAAGCAATGTACAAAACGAACATTCTAATTTATTTAATGTCATTTTCATGGCTTCAATTTATTTTTTTTTTCTTAAGCAAACATCAAGTTCAGTTGAAGATGATAAGTCTTGGCTATTGTTGTAAGTACATATTTTGTGCACAGTTGCTGACAAAATGTTAATCAGGCTTATTTCCTGCCCAGTGCTATTAGCTATCACTTCAAAGCAGAACTCCTAAGATTTAAAGACAGGTTTTGAACAGCCAAGACCTCCCTGTGGCATTAGAAATTAAACTCACTTTTTCTTCTCCCTTTTCTCAGATTGCTTATTCCATCAGGAGTAATTTACTCTAATTAGAGGCTGTGTGTTCTGAATCTCTAACTGTTTCTCCAGGACAAGTTAAATGATACTGTGTTGCTAGTTGCTGTGTCCCCCTACCAACTTCATAAGCAAACTTTAAACCTGAATAAATTAAACCTGGGAACACAGCATTTGTCAGACTGGATCAGACAACTGGTCTATCACAGTGTGCTGCCTGCCACTGGCAATGATCAAGTACTTTGTGCTCTTGAGCAAGACAAAATATGCCTAGTTCACCCAAGGCAATATTCTTCATACGGGAGAGAAAATGCCTTTCTGACCTCCGTAGGTGATGGATTATGTCCCTGAAACTTAAGATTTTATTATGACTTTGCTTTCGCTTCTTTAACTAGAGTGGTAATGGATTTCAAGTCAGAATTACTTGAGTGTAAAACCAGATGTGTGCTCTTTATTCAACTTGATTCTTCTTTCCTTCCATGGAAACAAGTGTCTTATGCATAAATGCCTGATTTCACAGAAATCAAAACAGCTAATAATAATGAGTGCAGGATCTCGGGACAGTCTGAGGCAGACTGTCACCACATCTCCTTCTGTAGCCTTCACTGTGTCCTAGTTTTCCCAGCCAAGTTAACCAAAAGGTTTCTTGTTCTTTCAGTAGTGTAACACTCCCACTCACCACTTCCTCCCTAATTTTCTGTAGCTTTGACTGCTTTTATTATGTCAGGGCTTTTGTTTGTTTGGTTGCTTTTGGTTTTGTTTCTTTTTATTTATTTTTACAGAATAACTCCTCATTAGACTAGGGCATTCTAGGTGATGCTATTTATTTTATGTACCTCTTTGTGAGACTGCTGTTTCAGTCACAGCAACATTTGCCTTAAAGTCACAGGATCAAATATATAAGATATAATAAGCAAGAGAGAATCATTATTTGCTTCGCAATGTCATCATTTAGACTTTATCGCTTTCTGGCTGTATTTTTTATCTGAGAGGATCCTCTGTGGGTTATGCTGTCACAAACAGCACAAATAATGTCAACCAGAAAGCTCCCACAAGAAAACTTTTCCTCTAGAAGAGTCATTCTCTCCACTCTCCTCTCACAATTTCTTGCCTTTCAGATTAAAAAGAAAATGATAAAAATCAGTTTTTTACAGTTATTTTCACCCATGAGCATTATAATCAGCTCGGCTGAATTTCACAGGGGATATCAGAAAGAGGGATGTCTACATCTGTATAGCTTTGTTTTATAATTGCCCAGTCATGTTAAGTAAAACAACTTACAGCACTTTTATTAATAAACATCTGATTCATTGCCTACTTTCTCATTCAGATCCTTAGCCTGCATTTCTTAGTATTGACCCCAGCTACCTCACTGATTTTTCTCCAAGATAAAGACTCAAAATTGTCTTGTTCTCCTGTCTTTCAGCTAAATAGCCTTCTGTCTTAAAATCCAATTTATTATCTTTTTCTTATTTTTTCCTTTCCTCCCTCAGTCAACAGTGCTCTTTTATTTAAAAAAGCCCCAAACTAATAAAAAGTAATTATATTTTTGAGCTCACCTTAATTTTTCCTTTTAAGTAGAAGACTGCGAAAAACCATGACCCGTTTAACCAATTTAAGAGCTATTTTTGGCTACATAAACTTAGCACAATATTATACTATATCTCTAAAATTTCAGTTAGTACCAATGACCAAAAGCCTTTTATTCTTCAGTTTTTTCTTATTTCCTGAGTTTCTTGAATGTTGAGTTTCATTTCAGGATTTCTGTTTCTGGTGTTTATTGTGGTGAATCTGCCTAACCCAGAACTGTGGAAGAGTACTCTGATTTTAAAATAGGAGTTGCCAATTCTCTATTTTTTCCTTGAATAATATATAAAAGGTTTCAAAATTTGGTTAAGAAAATGTGAAATTTAAAGATGAAAGCATCTCAATAGTAGTTGTAATGATTCCATAAAAGATAGGTGTAATTATGGCTAGTCCAGAAAAGGGTGACAGTGGAAAGGCCAACAGTGGTGCTTTTATAAAGAAGAAACTAATGTTTCAGAATGAGAAAGCACTACACTGAAGCAGTTGCAGTGCTCCATAAAATCACTGAAATTGAGCAACATGTTAAGAGTGCCATGTACCTCTTTGTCTTATGACAAGATAATACATCTAACTTACTTTGCAGGATAATGGCATCTTTTATGATACAGACTTGGTGCACACTGTTCTGTCACCTTCAAAAGCACACAAATTCACTTTCAAAAGTTTGTGCACTGTCCAGAGCCTTGAAAAACTGATAACACATTCAGTGCAGCTGCTGTCATTCTAAGAGGGATGCACAAATAATTTGTAGCATTACTGGATGAGGTTAGAACTATCTGAACTTATTATGGAGGAGTTACATTATACATAAAAGAGCTTGAAACAGATGTTAGGAGGTTTATCAGTGTATACAGAATTCAAAGCATTAATCATCTCTAGGCTTTATCTTATACAAGTAACTTTGCTCATATACATTGGAATATGTCACCTGAATATACATCTAAATTTATAGTTACTGTGTTCATGAGCAATTTGTGGGATAAAAAAATATTAAAAGAATCTCTGTGTTGGTATGACATTCAGCACATAAGTTTTTTTCCTAAACTGCACTTTTGTGTATCTAGAGTTTCAGCAAGCAAACTCCAAACAGTAAAATATGTAAAATATAATGAGAGATGAAACAGAAAAAGAAAAGGATGCACAGTCATGACCATGATTGGTGCCTAAACTACATATATGAAGTGCAAACCAGAGCTTTACAACTTAAAAAACATAACCTGGACAAATTTCAACCAAAACAAAACCCATCTAGTCTCAGCTACTGGTAGTACCAATGTGCTTTCCAGACATCAGCTCAGAGGATACTTTTGTCAAAAAACAACAACAAAAAAGTCAGAGATGTTATTAAATTAGATAATATGTATCATCTGTTTCCGTTAAAAGAGTACAAAGTTTCTCTAAGGAATCTGTGTAGTAGTCTGTTAAAACTAGCAATCCACATATACATACAATAAAGACACGAGTTGTAATTAAAGTGTAAAAGAACTGTCTTGCAACATTTTTAAGAAACAAAGTAAATGTAGTATTATTGGCATTGTCCTATCTCTATTTAGTATGTCATTGTCAATTTACCACAAGGCAGCAAGCACAGACAACTAGGGTAGCCTACTCAAGATCTGACTTGTAAATTATTACAGTTGAGATGAAGACTGTCCTTTGTGACAGAAGTTGGGTTTCCTGAGAAAAAAGAAACATAGTGTCAGTAATAGATGTATTTTTGAGCATGTCAAGTTTTCCAAGCATAGAGCTCAGAAGTACATTTTCCTTAATGTCAAATATTTTCAAATATAGACTATTTCAAGTTCTAAGGAACCCATAAGGATTATTGAATCCAACTTTCTTCTCCTTGCAGTACTAGACTGGGTTTTCTGTTTTTCAGTCAACCTTTTATAAGATTCATGATGAAAAGATCTGCAAAAGAAATGATGACGTAAAGACATATTTTGGATATTTAAAAAAATTATGTATTTTTCCATTCAATATGTTCTCTGAAATTAACTCTGTTTCTGTTTTAGAATTTGTATGGAAATGCTCCTTTGAATGTGAAAGAAAATGTAGAAACACTCCATCTATATAGTGTATTTTAGCAGTTCTTTTGAAAGTCACAAAGACCTTTAGGCAATATGCAAGGGGACACATCTTGAAAGTACTATCTGCCCTTGGTGACCTTATGACCACATTCATTAAGAAATCTTTCTAGAACAGTGATTCCACACACTCTGCAATATAACATGCTCTTTGATAAGGGATCAACTAAACAGTGGTATGAATAAAAAAAACACAGCAACAATTCACAAATTCCATTTAGCAAAGTTTTAGAGCACCCAAAGTTTCCAGTGAAGGGAACATTGTGTGTTTGAATGTAATTTAGCTTGTTTGGTATCTCTGGTTATTAGTTTGATGGAAATCTGATGCTAAGCTGTTTGGTAGTTTATGCTTATTACTGAACCAGAGAGGACATTAATTCACATGGTAATTTTTGGAGCCAGACTATAATAACTCATAAATATTTTATTTTCCATTATTTGCTTCTTATGAAGGGGATTACTACATGAAAACCCAAATATGGGCTGCAAGTAGGAAAAGAAATCAGAGTACACAAAATAAATCAGTTTGTAAATCTGGGAGACAAAAGGAAGAACACATAAAGGTGACATTTTGTGATTTGCTGAAGACAGTTCATAGCCAGCAGTGAGCAACAGCCTTTTGTTGGTGGCTGATTCTTGTAATTTCCTTTGTGCTGGCATCATAGGTAATGGGATGGCATGACCACAGAACAATGATCCTGAAGAAAAATCCAGAAACGCTGGGTTTTCAATCGGGTCTGCTCACTGCTCTAGTACACAGTGCAGCCTCACAGGTGCTAACACATGTGCAGCAGGATTTGAACAGAGGGCTGCTGGCTTTAACAACCAGTCTCAAGGGAGTGAGAGACAGTGTGGCCGAGGTGTGGTAAGGATTAGTTCTCACTAAGCCTAAAGAAGCATGTGAGTGCTTGCTGGGAGTGCATGCACTTATGGAGATGATGGCAGGTACTGCATACATGCATGTGTTCTTTCTGTAGCTTTGCAATTGGTTTAGGGACTAATGCTTGTCCCTAACAACTTTTATCCCTGACTGAATGTTACATGTTTGCAGTTACACACAGCATAATCATTCCTCTATCTTCCTTTTATTTTAAAATTCATACCTTCTGGTAGATAAATTCTCATTAAACTGATAAGATTCTATAAAATTTGAATAAATCAATCTGCAGGTTACTCTCCTTTTTGAGTGGAGCATCTCTCTAAATGTTGCACAATCACTTAATTATTATTAATACAGGAGAGAACTCAGCCTTATGTCTTCAGTCCCAAATAATATACTTCAGGACAACTACAGGCAATGTGTGTATGTGGGTGTGTGCACGTATCTAGCATGCATATCTATCTGTATATTTACATTTAGAAAATAGCTCATGTTCTACTGTTTGTTGATTATTCTCAAATCTAAGAAATAAACAATAGAACACGAGTTATTTTAAAGCCTCCTCATTCATTTGGTCCATATGCCACCAGTTACTTCCAGAACCACTCATTTAAGGAATTTCTTTTTGGTATGTTTATTTAAGCATATTTCTTTTTCGTACCATTTCAAGCATCACAGAGTTCTTTGGTTGTCCTTTCCTGAGCTGTGTAGAGAGCATCATTATCCTCTCCTATGACAATTCCCTGCTTAGCTACCTGTATCACCTTCAAATCTTTATTTTAGAACTTACCTAATTAGCCTTTGATCCACTAATTGGCTATTATCTGCAGATCTCTTTGTTCTTTCTTGCACAGAAGATTTTGTTCCTTTCATTATGAGAACATAGAAATTGTCATACTGGGACAAACCAATAGGTCACCTACTCTCATATCCTCTCTCTTACAGGGTCCAAAGATAAAACATCTCATGCCAGCATTCAGCACCCTGAGCCTGCTCCTGTCATTCCCTCTTGAGTAAAGCTTTCACTGAAATAATAGGCACATAACATTTTCCCTTTGGCTGCAGGGGTGCACTGAACAGATGTCTTCATTGAACTGTCCAGAGTGACATTTAAATATCTTTTTTTTTTTTTTTCCTGAGAGATTACAGCTAATTCAGAACTTAATCACATGTACAAATGGTGCAGATGTCATTTCCAAACAGCTTTTATGTACTGATTTGGGTACTGTGACCCTTAATGCTGCTAATTGCAGGTTGGCTATCCAGGGATACAATCTTTTTGAGAAAGAAGCAAATCTAAGTTACAATTTTATTTTTTTTTCCCCAGCCATCTTTTTTTTTTTTTTTTTCCAGATTCAATGCAAAATATATTTGCACTTTTTAGGCTGAAGAGAAAGCAAGAAAATTATTTTATCATTGCAGTTGGATTAATTTTGCTTTATTTTGGAAAAAAAAAATCTATCCTATCTTTGCAAGAATAGATCTTAAGAAATGAAGAATTATTCTCTTTGAAACATTTCAAAAGTTTGATTCCCAGCATTGCCAACCTTTTCCATTTAAACTTTGTGAAGTATACTCCAGAGACTCGTGACTCATGAAAAAAAAAAAAAAGCAAGGCTCTTAACAAGACTTCAACAGACTGCTTGCTGAAAGGATGGTTTTACTTGTTATCCTCCTTCAGATGCCTTAAAAGTTCAAGTTTTCACTCTTTTTCTGGTGGAAAAAAAAAAAACTACTAAGAAAAGCATCAGAAAACAAAATTGTTAGAATTAATCAGAGCTCTTTATTTCAATAACAAAAGGAAGAAAATGTGAAAGAGGAAAAAGAAAGATGAATGCACCTGGAACACTGTCTGGTTTTGGTCCTCATAATTAAAAAAAAATACGTACAGACAGGAGAAGGTCCAAAGGAGGGCCACAAGAATGACCAAATGGCTGGAGAATCTGCCCTACAGAGAAAGACTGAAGGAGTTAAGTCTTTTATCCATGGAGAAAAAGAAGAGTCAGTTAGGATCTCATCACAGTACTCTACCCTTAGAGGGCAGCTACAAAGAGGACAGAAACTCTCTCTTCATGAGGAGCCACATGAAGAAAACAAACATTTTCATAGATATGGTGCTAGATCATCTCATCTAGAATCCCTGTCCCACAGTAGTCTGGACCGCTTGGGTCCCTTTCAATGTGCACTGTTCTGTGATTGTTTTTATGGCTCTAGGAAATAGAAAAGATGAAAGGGAGAGGAAAAGGGAAAAAAGAAAGAAGAAAAAATCCCAATGGGAATATTTAGAGCAACACTATTTTCCAACATGACAACATGGAGCACTGCAACGGACTTCCTCCATGTAAAGGGTGAAATGACTGTTAGTAATGCTTGTGTTAACTGGAACACTAAATAAAAAAAAAATCTGATCACCTTCTTGTTGCCAGGGCTGAATAATTCCACAGACCTTGCTGTGGTTTCTGTAGGTCATTATACTAATTTAAATTCACAATGCTTTCATCTCTGCTTTGAATGTAAAGTACCTCACACTCATCTGTGTTGCATTTCCTTTTCTATGTTTTTAATAGCTAGTTTCAGTTATTTCCCTCTCAAGTGCCTCAGAACTCATTCTCTCTTTGACTAATGTTTTGTTCTCAAAAGAATGCTGTGCTACTCTAATTCAAGAAATAAGAAACTGTGGGGATAAATTTAGTGACCAAAGTAACTAAATTAGTATCTTTTGGCTTAAACGATTTTTTTTTAATTAAAGACAAGGGAAAAGTTGAACTGAATGCAACATAAATGACTTTATTAAAAAAAACCAACAGATTGCTGAGTCACTATCAATCTGTGTGCAAGTGTGTATATCATGATCCCTAGCACATACAACACTCTATGACTTTATTCAACTCAGTTGAACTACCAAGTGGTCAAGAATTATTTTAAACTGATGAAACTTTGGCCAAAATAATAAGCTTTTTGTATGTAGTCTTCTCAGATGTTCAAGTGTAGCTCCCATGCTCTCATAATGCCATGTGCTGGTGGGTAAAGTCATTTACATCTGTGGGAGAACATGAGACATGAGGGCTTCTGATGGTTGGTTCTGATGTTACAAGTTGCTCATCCTGGTAACCAACGAGACTCTGTTCAGCCCTCAGCCCTTGTTGCAGTATTGCAGTATGATGGCATAAGAATCACTGTCCTCTGGCTTGGAAATATTTTTGGTGCTTTCTTTTCTGTAACTGCCCCATGTAGGCTATGTCCATGGTCTTTAACTATGCCTGAACCACAAGACAGGCTTGAACTTTTTCACTATGTGGCTTATAGAGAAAGATGGGAACTGTTATCCTATGTCCTCTTCACAGTTAATGAGTGCCATACTTACAGTAATAGAAACTGAGGCTCCAGAAAAAATCCAGAATATGTTGGAATTAGGGTAGAAAACTAGGTGTGGGAATGATTTGGTTTGGTTATCAGAGTGTCTAAGAAATCATAATTTCATTAGCAGAAACTTGAAAAAGAAGTGAAGTACACTCAGAAGCCACATCTTTTATTCAAAAAGATCCTAAATGTGAAGAAAAGAGAGTAAGAAAAATGGAGAGAAGCATCTCTGAGCTATTTGAACAGCCAAGAAAGAGAACTGGCACTCAGAAAGCCCATTGAAAAAAGCATCAAAGCCAAATGAACACTGGAAATGATAATTTCAGAAGTAGCCTTTAAAATAGCTTCCTATCATACATCTCTTATTTTCCTTTTACTTTGATTTCTTTTACTTTCACTCTTCCATCTTTTTACAATTATTTTCTCACTCTTTTTTTTTTTTAACTTTTATTTTTGCTCCAGATTCTCTTCTCACACCTTTGCATTTCACAATGGCATGTGTTAATTTCAGATGTGTATTCCTTCATTACACTATTCACTGGTTCCCACACACTATTCACAGTGAAAAGTGAGATATTTCTCTACCAAGCCTAAAGAGAAAGCTAAACCATAAAATGATATAATTTTATCCTACTTGCAGCCTCTTATGCCACTCAATATGGACAGGCTAAGCCTACAAATTATTATTTAGAACACTCTTAAAAAAAAAGTTCACCTACTTCTGTCCTCTTCGAACTGGGGTTTTCCATTCATAATTTCTCAGAGCACATAGAGCAGTCATAAACATCCAGCAATTAAATAAGCTTTGAAAATAGCCCCAGATACAATTTCCCACAAGCAATAATTATGTTGGTAAACTTCTCCATGTGAATTGTTTTTTAATATTCCACTTCTGTGAACTAACAATATCTCCCATCAGTTTTAACTACACAAAGAAGACACGCCTACTTTCCCCATCACCAAAAAATGTAACTCTGTCATCCAGATCTCCTCGCTTTGTGAAATTCTGTAAGTAGATACATGTTTTCCATTACTTTGTTCTCTTAAATGCTGCAGTTGAACCAATTCCTTTAAAGGTTTTCAAAACCATTTTTTCAATTCCTGAAAGAAAGCAAGCTATAATTTTATACTTCTTTTCTCAAGTGATCTCCATAGTAACATATACCACAACAATTATCACTGTGAATAGTTTTTATTTACAATTTACCAAGCTGCAGTCCTTACAGGAGGGTGTGTTTTTTTTTTTTGTTAAAACATAAAGGTTAACACAAATGAACCCTCCTATATGAGAGGAAGATCAACCTTCTATTTTAATTTTTTTTTTCACTCTGTGGTTTTCTGTAAACACTCTATTATTAATTTCTGCAAATTTTTGAGCAGAGTTACTGCAAAACCTACCATAACTTTTTTGAGGAAATGCAAAAAGTGGCTGCCAGCTCTTTAATACCAAATACTTCACCATATTTGGAGGATTTTTTTAAAGACACAAAATAACACTGGTATACTATACATAGATGTGAATGTTCCTAGTAAGTAAATCTCCCTGAACTTTCTGATACTAAAATGCAGGAAAACAATTTTTCTTAGGAAAACTTTAATTCATTAAATTCCAACAAGCATTTTGGCAGATTTCAGAAGACTGCATCCTTTCTTACAGTTTTATTGTAGTCTTGCAGGTAAGCACTCCCACAATTGAAAGAATAATTACTTCTCTGTTTCCTTCTATGGCCTGAAAAAAATTGCAACTTTTACTGTACTTAAAGGAAGGCGAAGGTAGGTGTGTGTGAGTCTTGCAACTGCTGCACATCAAGGTGGAAGGGTAAATTGCCAGCAACACAATACACAAAGACACATATTGTGCATCAGTTGTGAAGCTAAATCATTACCTTTTTAACAGAGATAACTCAGAGTTATGATATTCTCTGAAAGGGATGTTGGAGAAAGTCATTGGAGAAAGACATGTCCATGAAATCTCCTTGTACTTCTAAAGCTTATTTCCTTGTTTGAGAAATATATAAAACCCAACAAAAAATGCAACCAAGGATGACTCCAAAATGTGTTCTAATTGTATTCAGCTCACATGAACACTGAATAATTTTTAAGTCAAAAGAATCAGTCAAAGGAATGAATACATAGCGGTGCTATAATGTTCAAGATGCATTCATTCCTCTTGTGTATGGGAAAATACTTCCCACAGAGTTTTCAGGGATGTCCCCTCCTAACTACTATTTGGGATCTTCTGATCTGCCTTGCATAATGTTTCAGTGCCAGTATAGCTCAAAGTTGATCTTCAGTGAACACCAAAGGAAATTTGTTTGAAGAAACCCAAGAAATTATTGCATTTTTCTGATGTTAGTTACTGAAAACAGAAGCTCTTTCCATTACACAGTCCGACCTATCCCTATAGCCCTGAAGTTATGTACAAATAAGGTGAAAAATACTTCACTGAGGCATTTAACGTTGGAGCTCATTTTTACATAGAACACACGGTATTGAACAAGGTGCAGAAAACATTACTCAGTACTAAAATATGCTATGGGAATTACGGTATCATGTTCAGAATCTGACAGATTGCCCAGTATATGAAAAGTTTAGACATTGGTGGCTTACTTATGGTGCACCTAAGTGCCAATAAAATCATAGGTTCTACAAGACAAAGTTTAAATTTTGATTGGATTGCAGAGAAATTCTGGTGGGAGTCTTTTCAAGCTGCTGTTGATTTCTTTAGCCAGAATTTGGCGTGTAAACAGAGAGATGAATTTACCATTTATTTAACTCCACATTTTTGGATTTCTGTGCAATCTTCCTGACGATAACTTTTCTTTTTCCTTAATGCACAAACTGCTCATTTCTGCAGCAGCACCTGGGATAGATGGCAAGCTAACAACACAAATGCAAGCACAAGAAGGAAAACAAACCTCCAAGCTTGCTGCAACGTAAGTGTACATAATGTTCCTTGTATCTTGGCACCTTCAGAGAGAAATCACCACCTCAGCTGTCATTTTTACTCTGTGATGATTCATCTCCTTGCATCTTTGGAGTAAAGACTACAAACTAAGCCAATCAGTTGCTGTGGTTGTATGAGGTGAACATTCTTCCTATTATACCTGTAAAGAACAGCAAATTTGAAGCTGATCAGTGTGAAGGGTTTTAAGTTTCCATGCACATATCTTGCATCAGTGCTCAAACATAGCTAGGATGCTTACTTCCTCTATGTCCCTTAATGATCTCATATATGGCAGGCAAGGAAATTGCAGAACTATACTGTTCTTAAGAGTTCCTCAGACATTCTCCATTTTGACTGAAAGTAATAAATTACTTAGCATTGTATTAAACCTGCCAACTTAAAAAGTTTAAGTCTGCTAATGGGAATAAGAGTATGCACAAATTATTCTCTGTGCTGAGCCTGAAGTTGGACTTGATAAAAAACCAAGAACCTCTGTCCCTAGTGGTGCTAAAAGAATGTGGCCTCAGTTTTATGAGTGTAAACTGAGAGATATTCTGTCTAAGGATCCATATTCTTTCGGTTTGTGTTTATAGCACCAGAACAGAGCCTAAAATGTGGTTCTGAGTGTATATACCACCCTCCTTTTTTAAATAGTTTTCCTCAGATTTTATGGATTTAGTCACCTGCTTCACATGGGGAGACAGATAGCTTTCATTGCGCAGAGAAGTGTTTGGCTTCTAGTTTAGCAGTAAAAGCACCAAAATCATCCTTTTTCATCTTTTGAATCAAAATTGTAAATTTAGTTTAGGATGTGGTACTTTTGGTTTTTTTTTTTTCCTCGATTAGAAAACATCTTAGGCAAAAGAAAATGTTGGCATGGGCATTTAGAAATATTCTTCACTCCCCAGAAATGTACAAAAACGTTAAGATTATGTTAAGTACAGAGAATGTATCTATAATATCCAAGCTATATGCCAAATACAGCAATCCACAAAACACTGAATCCTTGCACTGTCTTACTGAAATCAGTATGACAAAGGTTCTTCCTATTACATTCCTGTCAACATTTTATTGGATAAGAGCCTTTAAGACTTTCTTCAATACTGCATGCTTACGCCACCCAATCACAAAAATCTGCCAGTATCTTTACAAGGGGTTGTCGATAACGAATAACATTCACATAACACTCCCTCAAAATAAGAGTTACAAGCCCTCAACATGTTATCAAACAAAAGAATCAGATAAGAAAATAACAAAGGGCATCACTTTACACATTCACCCACAAAACACTCTCTGCCAATCTGAGATTTGTAAGGAATCTTCTTTTCAATTGGACACAGGTGTTCAAATGATGCTCAGAAATATTCTGCTAAATTCCAAGGAAGTTTTTTGGAGCATAAGATAAAAGCTTGAGTGTCACAGGCACCTATGGGTTTCTCAGGAACAGATAAAACATAGATTTATAGCATTTCCCCATGCCTTTGGCATTCTGTGATGTTAGCACGGTTTTATACAGTACATGATGGGATGTCCTTTCAGTTTCACTAGGGGACAACAGTGCTGTTAAAAGAGAACGTAATTACTGTGATTCTATACCTTGGTTCCTGTTGTATTACCAATATTCTTTCTCTTAATATGATTTTGAATTAAATCTTTTGGGCAGCGCAGACAAGGGAGTCTCTTTCTGGATTAAATTAATAGATATTAAAGATTAAATGAAAAGGTCTGTATTGGAATGTAGATTGGCAATATGCTAACAATCATGCTGTCCTTTCAGACTTTTGTGTGAGAAAGGTTACAAAAAGACTATATGAAAAATATTTGATCACCTGAAGGAGAGCAATAAATAACGTTGTGAGTTATGTCTTCACAATGTTACTTCTCTTGAAGTGTTTGGGAGCAAGGCTTGTTTGGGATCATACATAAAATGAGTTGATAGTCTCAGTTCAATGAATCAGCTTCTTCTGTTTCACACACACACAAAAATACAAGTGCAGACTGCTGTACACTGTAAGTTGAATGACCAGCAGATTACGGGTCATGAATCTGAAAAAGTCCATTCACTTTACACATTGTGCTTTCCAAGTGTAAAAAATAAAACCAAACCAAAACTAGATATATGTGTTAGCAAACATTCTATGACATTGATTCCACAGAAACCATTTTGTGGATAAGCAAATCACTTCAGCTTCTACTGCTGTCAGTCTAACATGCTTTCAGAAGCAGTACATTTCACTTAAGGAATATCAGCAGACACCTGACTCAATTTGTAACCCCAAATAAGGCTATTCAGTTTAGTGAGTGAGAAAAAAATTGTTCTTGAATAACTACACATCTGATTTTGAAAAACAAACACAATCCAGATTTCAGTACTACCTCCCATGAGTGCTGCCCTTCAGAACCCAAGGCAGGTGGGTACTAACCAGAATTTCTAACACGGCAGTCTGGTGCACTGTCTGTCAGCATGGCAAAACTTGAATCCTTCACAATGGGTGACAGAGGGTCAAAAATAATTTAGTTTTCAATCTGTATTCTTCCACACTTCCTAAATTTTAGCAATGGTGGACACGTTTTAGTTGTTTGCATGAGCTTCTTCACAGACTTGAAAAGCAAGTGTTTTTTGACAGTTATTCCAGGTGGCATTGTCAGAAAGGGTCCCTGTTACTACACTTACAGCATGCAATTGTGTAACAAGGTACATGGTAACACATGCATTGCATTTGGCTTCTGAAGGAGTGTAAGACTAATCACAGATATGAAGCTTCCTCCCAAGAGACTGTATTTCAGCCAGAGTATCATGTCCTAAGCATTGTGTTATTTAAAACTATAAACATTCACGGTTGACAAACATACTGATATTAACCTTAATAAGGATTGATCACATGGGCAATTATCAGTTGCAACGGTGCTATGTCATGTGTTACATTAACACCAATGCCAGCCATTTTATGTTTTGATTCTCTTCCAAAACTGTTAATGCCATAAGTTAATGATTTGATAAAGTTCAGATTGCTGATATAATCAGATCACAGCTGCTCTGGTAATGAGCGCTATAGAGATGTCTATAAGTAGGTTATCTAATTAAGTATTAACATATCCTTTGCAATATCCATCATTATGTTCTAATGCTGTCCTTCCCAAATACCCATTTTGGGACTCCTTATTAGTATAATTTGCTCCAGGGCTCACCTGCAAAATGAAATACATTGACACTTACCTAGCAGGAATCCCAGCGGAGCATTTGCAGATTCTGCTGTTACCACCGCATGGGGAAAAGCTGGCAGGAGGCGATCTCCACTGCAGAGGCTCCCACGGCTGCTTTGCCAGGCAGAAGCATTGAGCAACCATGAGTCTGTTCCTCCAAAACCTGGCTAAATTTTATTCAACAGTTTCTTAAATTTCACAGCTGGGTAACACACTGATAGCTTTGGAGCTTTTTTTTTTCTTCATGATTTGGAATTTATGGGGCTTAAGTGGGCCACAATCTGTAGTTTGGGGTTGCTCTCCCTCCCTCCTCTCCATTAACTATGCAGTTTAAAAACATATTATTTTTAGGTGGAAGCTCATGTTCTCATGTACAGATCAGAGACTACTGGATCTTTAGAGAACACATGAAGGTCACAAAAGAGCACACATGGGAGTAAAATATAATTCAGAGCACTATAGAAACAAGAACATAAATAATGTTGGGACAAGCTGAGGCAGAAAGAAAGTGGATACAGGAATGGCATGGCACTATGCCCTGAGGGGCAGTCCATTATGTTTGGAAGACAAAGGAACATATCAGCCTCAATCAGGTGATGGAATGTGGAATGAATTTTAAAGCAGAAAGAATCTTAGGTTTTATAGTGAATTCATAAGGAAGTATCTTGGAGGCTTGGCTCTTGAGTGAATAAAAAAATTGTCATACCAGTGTCTAGTACAACAGCTACCATGGACATCTCGACATATTATGAAGTGACTCCACCACCTCCCTGGTCAGGCCTTTCCAATGCCTGACAACCTTTTCAGTAAAGAAATTCCTCCTCATATCCCGTCTGAACCTCCCCTGGCACAACTTGAGGCCATTTCCTCTTGTTCTATTGCTTGTTACTAGGGAGAATAGACTGATCTCTGCCTCGCTACAACTACCTTTCAGGTAGTTGCAGAGAGCAATAAGGTCTCCCTTGAGCCTTCTCTTCTCCAGGCTAAACAGCTCCAGACTTATTTATTTATTTAACGGAGATCCACTCTTTGCAGTCCTTCTGAAAATTTGGTAGTATAGCATAATAAGATTTGATATGAAAAGACATTCCTTGGCTAATTCATATTCTCTGCCTTCTGATCTACCACCCAAATGGCCTGGTTTATCTGCCTTTTTGTTGCATGTTAAATAATGAATATAGTAAGTGTTTAGCAATACAAAACAGCATCAAAACCCTGGAGATTGATGGATAATTCATTTAGAAATGTAATTTCATTAGTGGTATGTTTCCTTTTTATTATATAAAAGGCTCAATGGCTGAATGAACAATTTCTTACTAATAAATTCAGCAGAATGAAGGGAAAGCTAGAGTAAAATAAATTACTGTTTCTACAAGGAATTGTTTCTGCACTGTGAGGGTGATGGAGCACGGGAACAGGGTGCCCAGATGGGTGTGCAGTCTCCTTCTCTGGAGACCTTCAAAACCCACCTGGATGAGTTCCTGTGTGACCTACTGTAGGTGGTCCTGCTCTGGCAGGGGCATTGGACTAGATGATCTTTGAGGCTCCTTCCTTACCTTGAGAGTCTGTGATTCTGTGATTCTGCATTTGCAATGACTATTCTTATAGCATCAGAATCTCTCAACAAGAGTGCTTAGCCATAATTATCCCCAGAAAGCAACTCAAAGCCATCAAGCTAAACAAAAACAGGACCTCTGCAGATCACCTATTAGAAACCATTGAGACTACTACACTGGGAGAATTTTAAAAAGATTCTGTATTTATGCAGTAACAACTAAAGCTATTATACTTACGTCAAAAAGTCACAGAAAATATGTCAGAAACATTAATGCGAAGAAGGTCTGAGAAAGAAATTGTTTTTAACAGAAGGAAGTTCCATAATTGGGTAGGTATATTAGGCAACATTTTTTGGGGAAGCATTAGCTGTAAATGACAGAGTGAAGCAGAACAGCAGTTTAGAAACTGCACTTCTCTATATAGACAAGAGGTTAGCTTTTAGTCACAATCCAAATGTATCCTGTTGGGACATTTTTGTGTCTCAAAAAACATAACACATCATTAAACACTCTCAAAAATGTATGTTTTTCATCATAGTATGTATTGTTACCTCTGTCTCAAGGTTTGGATTAATGTCTGCCATTGAAGCATCATAAAGCTATTCTGGCCCAACGTGCCCAGTATGCAACCATCTTAGCCTGCTGAAAAAGTATCAAATACCTTTCATCTGAAAAAAAGGAATCACATTTGATGCTACATCTTAGAAGGATGAAAAGGAAAATATGGATCTAAGAGATTTATTGCACTGAGCTCCTTTAAGTATTTTATGAAGAAGAGACTCTACAAGGAGTCTCCTTTGGAGAATTTTTTGCTGAAATTCATCTTACAGAGCACTATATATTTCATGTTAAGGTCCTGTATGCTGCACACATTGAATATGATATGTTTTTATTGTTACTTTTGGGTTTATTTCCATTTTCCAAGGAAATATTGACCAAAGAAGACATTATGTACAAAAATGTGTGACTGGCAGAAAAAAATCTTTTTCCACTGTGGTCACATGGCATCTAAAAGAGTTCATGTAAAAGTTAAGACAGAGTTAGAGTGACTGATATACTGCTGTGATGTTAGGAAGTGAACCAGTGTGTAAGGCAACTATGAAAGCGGGATTCAGATTTGAGTTTCAGACATTTGGCTTAAGATGTCTTACAGTCTAAACATCTGTAAGTGAGGTTAACACCCAAGCTCCCATGCCATCCGGAGCAGTACCTAGTCAGTATAGTTGATGGAGGCTGCAGAGATATTCAGCTCAAACTAGAATAGATACTGACAGTTGCCCAGTTGAATGGTTTCCCCTTTCCTTTGGCCACGCTGACTAGAATGAGACAGCATACTTGCATAATCTGTGCCTACAGTGTAGACATCTGATGTTAGAGAGAGCTAAATTCCTTTGATATACGCTTGGACTTATGATTAGGTGGAATTCTGGCTGGTTTGGATGTGTTCTTTGTTATCTCATCCATATCTAGCATTGCAATACCTTTTCATCTGAGTTTTTCACTTAGTGAGAAAATGGTTCATTCAAGGAAGTTTGAATGTGGTATTTTCCACTTATGCCAATAGATATGTTAAATATACTTCTGTACTGGACATTTACATGACTTACATCTGTACTTGTGTTTATATCAGGACCAAACTGTCTCCCTGTACTAACCCTCTAGTATAAAATATACCATCTTCAGCAGGTATTAAAGTTTTTCAAGGGTTAAAAATGAAAAGGCTGAATACTACCATGTAAATAGTGTTTACTCAGGGGGAAATGAGGGCAAGATACCCTACCATCCAATAGCTGTTCTGGTATACAATATACAGATGTTTCCATCTACTTTGTTACTTCTAGCTAAATTTGTATTATTTAGGCTATTACAAATCCAGCACAGATATGATTTCTAATAACAAGACACAGGTGTTCCCTTTAATTCCCTCTTTCACTTTGTTTGAGGACACATTTTACTTCAGCTGTCAGGTGTTATTGCTTTAGGCAGCCTAATACTATGAAACAAGCGGAAGGTATAAATTATATTTTTGAATCTGCTGAAGCAAATAGCCCTTTAAGATGTGCCATGTAAATGACAAATTAATAAAACATGTATTTCCTGTTCTCTTTTTTTACTGTGTAAGTTGATCCTGGAACACTAAGTTCCTATTTTGTCTGACAGTACTTTGACTGCTACGTAACTAATGAAACACTGCACATTTAAACTATTATTCTGGAGCCAAACTGAAACTAAGAAGAAATTAAAACCCCTTCCTAACTATCCTGAACTCTGCAGACTTGTCAATTATTTGAATACTAAAGACATTAACTAAAGCCAAGAGGGCAGACTCTGAGAACTGAACTACGTATCAAAAAATAAATCAAACGCGGAAAGAAACCATATAGGAAGTGGTAAATAGACTACTTTGCTCCTCCTTTTTTTCTTTCTGAATAGATTAACAGAAGCCTTTCTGTTTACAACAAAGTAATTCATAGCCTGTTCCCATTACAGCCAATGCTGTTTTCCATGAAGTTCATTCACTCCACGGTCATTCCTCCCACAATCTTACCAAACAAATTGCTTGCAACTAATTGGTTGACAAACTACAATTGCTTCATTTTCAAGGAGCAGCATAACATTCCATCATTTTGGGAAGATTGACTAAACTGAGCAAAAAATTCAGTATGAGAGATAAAATTAAGGGGAAAATAATACAAATTAATACTTCTATTTCCCCGACCTGTCAGTGTTAAGTATGACCAAAAAGTGCCGGCAGTCTTCTTTTAAAGAGAGATTAAAAGACAACAAAAGATGAAAGCTAACAAGAGATGTTGCAGAAAAACTGAGTGTTGGAAAGTTGATGGTAAAGCTGCCATCCCTGAGAAAATAATAAAGATTCTGCCGTGGAGGTACAGAGCAGAGCCAGTCTCACATTGTTTCAAGAAAATATAAACTTCAGTCCATTTCCTCCTCAGAATCACTTGCCTCCTATCCTCCCCATTTTTTAATCATTAGCATGCTCAATCCAGATCTCAAATACAGCTGTATGAAGACAGCTCCACTTACAGAAGGCAATCCATCCTTGGAGCACCAAAGTCTCTGTTTCTTTCTAGTGAAAACCAAAGGTCATCTCTAGCAAAGGCAAGCATTCGCTTTTTAGTTCATCATGATGGATAAAATGTAAATATGCCCTTCTGACACATAAAAAGAATCAGAAGATATCATAACCATAGAATGGGTCTCGTTCTCAGCTGTAAAAAATGGAAGAAATGTAAGTTGCATTGTTAAATCTGTAATGGCAGCAGTATTTCCTTCTGTGATATTTCCACATATTTGAAAAATAATGCAACTTTTCTTCAATTTTAAAATATATTATCCAAGAGACTACTGCATATGTGAAGGTAATAATAAATTCTCAGGTATCCATAATATCTGGCATGAGGTCTGAAATATCCATTAAATACCTTACATAAAACTGCTTCCTGGCACAGAGGAGAATATTCCTATTACTATCACTGACTGTACAATAAGCACCATTAAAAAGAGATTATAAAATTAAAATTGAATCCGTTTCATGGGATGAGTTAAAAGTAGTTTCAAGGACTACATCTGCCTAGTAATTACCCTGGCAGTGGGCCTGATTTAGTGGAGAACTTTACAGAAATGACTTTTTTTTTTTAAAGCGGGCATATATACAACTTTCCTCAGCTTTTTTCATGCTTATATGTAGAGCCATGTTTAAAAATACTGCTGTATGAGGGACAGGTAATAAAGAGAGAAAGGCAGAATTTTTTTCCCCTTGAGAATGATATTTCCCTTTATTTTCAACAAGATCTCTACAACTGAAGGTGACACTGATTAGCTGGGGAAACCCACCGTATGTGAAATGTTGAAACATGCTAAACAGAACAAGAAGTTAAATATTTCAACCTCTATTAACTTACAGTTAACTTTATGTATGTCTTGAAAAAACAAAGATACATTCAGATGCAAGTGAGACTTCAAGCTGACGATGTCATCTCATAAAACCAGTACTTAAATCTAGTAAGATATCAGGCAGTCATGTCAGTAATACAGTATTTCCACCTGTTTAACATAACACTGTTAAACTTTTAGTAATTGTGTCCCTAATCTTAATGGACACACATGTGCATGCTTGTGCCTAATTGCACACACGTGTACTTGTGTATAAGAAAATGTCTGCAATAAAATCTCTTGTTGTTAGTCACATGGTTATCAACAGCTCTATGCCCAAATTCCTTCTCAAATGCTGCAGTTGTGTCCTGGCTTTTGCAGCTGACTGGAACAATCTGAGCCCAATGTACGTGCAGCAGCAGGTACATATCTCATTCCCTTCCCCAGGACACAACACTTGGAGCCATCCTGTTCCTCAGAAAAAACTCCCCTGAGACCATGTTTCCCCAATTTCTGCTTTTACCTGGAGCTCCTTCCTTTACTTCTACCAGTCACTGACTCCTCTATGTAATCTTTGATACCTTACTGGAGACTTTCTTTATTTATGTTATTCCATGAAGTGTGAAGAATTCATTGCTTTTCAGAGATGATGTTCCTACCCAGCTGCGTTTTTTATTTTCATTAAATCTGAGAGAGAGTCTCCAGATGCAGGGGAAGCTGAAAAGTAAATCAAGAAATCATATTCCAGCAGAAATGTATCTTGAAGGTATAATTTCACCTATGTGCTGGCCACATCAGCATCATACTGTGGCAACTTCTACTTGTCCCAAGACTCTCTGCTAGAAGTAAATTTCAGTCCTGTTTCCTGGGTACGGTACTGCTTTTACTTTATTCCAGATCTTTCACTTGTAAAGTTTCATGGATTTTAAATTAGTACTGTTTTTCAGAAGCCTCCTTAAGAGAAGATTTAAAACACTCCTATGTATTTGCCACATCATGTTTCTTGGCTTTACAATTCAGCGTAAACCACAGCTAAACACAGCAGGCCAAAATCTCAGTTATGTCAATCACACCAGGTCCTTTAGAATCAATGGAGCTGGGCTGGGTTGTCTCTGCAACCCAGATTTTTACTCATACAGGAAAATGATGTTTTTATAAATATGCAGAATATGTAAATGAGTAAGCTTGCTTGTCTTAATTTTGATGCCACATGAACATTGGTTCCAAAGACAGCTGTGGCTAGTGTTCCAGATGTCATAACACAAGATCAAAACAACACATTATTTCAGCTAAAATTTGCAAAACATTCCTTAGAAGTCAGTGAGCAATATATCCCCCTCAGATCACAGAAGTTTGACATTCAGTGAGTAGAAATATGAGTGACAATACACTTATGTTTAGGGAGAACTTTTTCACCGAGAGGGTTACTAAGCACTAGGATGGGCTGCCCAGGGCAGTGGTGGAGTCACCATCCCTGGAGATATTTAAAACATGCATGAGAGATATGGTTTAGGTTAGCAATGGGCCTGGCACTGCGAGGTGAGTATTTGGACATTATGAACTTGAAGGCCTTTACCAACTGTAATGATTTTGTGATGCTATGATTCTACATTAAAAGAAACTATCTCTAGAGATGTTTAATGTCCACTGTGAACATCAACAATGTGGACCCAACATTTTTTTTTCCTCACTCTTCACTGGCAAGTGCTCTCGCCATGTCATCCAATTCACAGAAGGCAAAGACAAAAGACTGGGAGAATGAAGAACTGCTCACCATAGGAGGAAATCAGGTTTGAGACCATCTAAGAAACTTAAATGTTCACAAGTTCACTGGACCTAAAGATATGCGTCTGAGCATCCTGTGGGAATTGATAGATGAAGTTGCTAAGCTTCTGACCTGTCATATTTGAGAAGTTGTGGCAGACTGTTGAAGTTCCAGTGAGCAAAAAAGGGAAGACATAACTCCCATTTTTAAAAAGGAGAACTACAGGCCAGTCAGTTTCACCCCTCTGTCTGGTAAGATCATGGAGACAGTTTTACAATACTGGTTGATAAAGAACGAGTGGCTGATGTTATCGACCTGGACTTGTGCAAAGCATTTGTGTCATAGTTTAACATGACAGCCTTTTCTGGTAAGGGGTTAGGGGCTGTAAAGATGGCTCCTGTAAGAAGTTGCTTGAAACTCTCCCCTGCTCTGAGCCAGACTCACTTCTGGGGCTGAGCCAATTAGATGTCTCCACAATAGCTTTTTAAGAAGAAGCCAGAAGAGGCTTCTTCCTGTTTCTTCTGTCCCTTCTTCTTCTGGCTGGTGGTGGTGCATGGAGTAGGAAGAGTGAGAGAAACAACCACATGGACTCCAAGGTCAGTGAGGAAAGAGAGAAGGAGGTGTACTGGAGCAGAGACTCCCCTGCATTCTACAGAGAGAACTGGTGAAGCAGTGATTTGTTTGCATTTTGCTAAAGACCCCGCATCAGCAGCAAAGAATCATTTTGATAATGACCCCGTATTGGGGGCAGAGACTCAGTTTACTAAGAAACTCTAGCCAGGGGCAGTATCTACAGCCAGAGGAGGCCTTGTCCTGTGGGATGAACCCAATCCCTTCACTACAGACTCAGATCCAGGGGCAGTGATAAAATGAGTAGAACAAAACTGCCTGACTGAGATTTCACTGCATGCTCTGACTGGTGGGCAATCCTGATGACCACTCACTGTGTCCCAGGTATCTGCCCAGTGAGTGTAGATCTAGCTTTATGAAATAACCACTGAGCCAAGATTCAAAGACCTGCTCTGCCATTCCAAGAGTCAGAAACCTAGTATGTGAAAGTTAGCTTTCTACAAAAGGAAGAATTACACACTCACAAATGTATAAAACAAGGAAACTATAATGAGATTCTGCAAAATCCACACTTTGGTTTCATCATTTGCTTAGGTGGACAAAGACACAATACATTTGTGCTTGTATTCCTAAATGAGTGTGTTCTGCTTTAAAAAAATGCTGAGTCCTGCCAGCTTCCATGATCAGAATAGGTGAAAAATTTCTATTTGTTTGAAAATCAAGTCACATTTACTTTGTCTGATAAGACCGCATTTGTTTTCCTCCTAACTTTAGACATCAAAGCTGAAATAGTTGTGTCTTACCTGTTATTTATAGTTTACTTATATTATTTTTTACTGGTATTTTCTTATTTTCCTAACCTTATTCTATGTATGATTTTGAAGGTCTAATTAACCAATACAAAATAGGAAATAAAAATTGTTTCATTTCGAAAAAAATAAGGGAAAAGTTTTATTTTAATGGATTGTGATAATTTTATGTAAACATTTAATTAGAAGATCAAAGTATGATCGAGTCCACCTATGTCAGGTCACATCCAGGTGGGTTTGGAAGACCTCCAAGAAAGGAGACTTCACAAGCTCCCTGGGCAGCCTGTGCCAGGGCTCTGTCACCCTCACAGTGAAATAGTGTTTTCTTATATTTAAATGGAACTTTTTGTGTTCTAGTTTCATCCCATTACTCCTTGTTCTATTGCTAGATACAATAGAAAAAAGGGATGTCCCAACTTCTTGACATTGATATACTTATTAATTAAATTCCCCCTCAGTCTTCTCTAGACTAAACAGCCCAAGTTCCCGCAGCCTTTCCTCATAAGGAAGATGTTCCAGTCCCCTATCAGAAGTTCCCTGTCCCTCTTGAGCTAGAGAGCCCCAAACTGGACACAGGACTCCAGATCAGATCTCACCAGGGCAGAGGAGAGGGGGAGAAGAACCTCCCTCGACCTATTGGATACATTCTTCTTGATGCATCCCAGGATGCCATTGTCTGCCTTGGCCATGAGGGCACATTGCTGGCTTATGGTTAGTTTATTATGAATCAGGACTCCCAGGTCTCTCTCTGCAGAGCTGCTCTCCAGCAGGTCAACCCCCAGCCTATACTGGTGCATGGGGTTGCTCCTTTCCACATGCAGGACTCTGCACTTGTCTTTGTTGAACCTCATGAGATTCCTCTCTGCCCAACTCTCAAGCCAGTTGAGATCCCGCTGAAGGAAGGCACAGCCTGCTGGGGAATCAGCCAGTCCTCTCAGTTTGGGGTTATCAGCCAACTTGCTGAGGGTACACTGTCCTCTCATCCGGGTCATTGATGAAGATGTTGAACAAGACTGGCCCCAGAACCCATCCCTGTGGAACTCCACTGGCCACAGGCTTTCAGCTCGATTCTGTGCCAGTGATCACTTCCCTCTGGGCTCTGTCATTCAGCCAGTTCTCAATCTACCTCATCGGCCACTCATCCAAGCCACACTGCCTGAGCTTCCTGATGAGGATATTATGGGAGACGATGTCAAGAGCCTTGCTGAAATCCAGGTAAATGACATTCGCTGCTCTCTCCTCATCTAGCCAACCAGTTCTGCCCTCGTAGAAGGCTGTCAGGTTGGTCAAACAGGATTTTCTCTTGGTGAATCCATGTTGACTCTCCCTGATAACCATCTTTTCCTTCGTATGTTCCCTCTTGTTCTATTGCAACCAGCCCTTCTAAAAAGTCTATTCGCAGCTCTCTGATCATTTATGTGACTAATTCTTTTCATGATTTCATTGTGTACCTATTATTGCTCACTAGATGTTTTGTTTAAAGAAAGTCATAACGATCATGATGAATTTCACATTCTGCAGACAAAGTCTGACATTCTGCCATACCCGTTCAGGCAATCTGCTTTGCAAGCAGAACTAATAATTAACTAAGAGTGTTAGAATTTTACTACAATAATTTCCTGTTCTTAATAAAAATACAGACTTTAAAAAAAAAAAAAAAGTACAAATCTAACTCAATGTGACCCGGATTTCCTTTCATACTGAGAAGTGAGATTTTGACCTGCATGAGGGTAGCGGACAAAGATATTATCTAACAATTAGGCAGTCACATTGACCTTGAAGTGGAGAAAGGAAAGCATGTTCTAACTTCAAATGCAACCCACTCACTTGCCTAATAGACAAAGAAGCTATATACACAGCAACTCCCTGGAACACATGATTTCCTCCCACTACTTCAATCGAGATCAAGTGGGACAAACAATGTTAACTGCCACCTAAAGCAGAAATAGATGTTTCGTAGGAGGAAGGAATAACAGGATGGCAATATTATATTACTTGCCTTCTCTTCCTGCAAAGAAAGGCAGAAAATTATAATCTGGGACCAAAAGTGTTTCACATGGATACTGTAAAAAGAGTTCTATTGTGAAGTTCAGAAAAATCATCTTCACTCTTCTCCTGACTGAAATGTTCCAGTTTTTCTAACCTTAAAAATAAAAGCACTGGAAAGAAACCTGTAAATAGCACAGTGGTTTTCAGCACTGGACAATCACGAAGAACAGCTCCTCTCAAAACACTTCTACAGAATGATCAGTGAAGACACTAGGACTAGTTTTCTGGAAAGAGAATCTATTGCCAATTGACCAAATGAAATTTAAAGATGCAAAGTCTGCAGCATACCTATGGATGATAGCAATTGCTTCCGGTATCTTTATCAAAACCTCGGCAATTGATACTGGATAAAAAGAACATATCTGGAGAAAAGTGATACTGATTTCAACTTGCAAATGATCTCTGGCGTTTGTCACTAAGAGCTGAGTCCAGCATTTGAGAGTAAGGTAATTCTGAAGAAGTCTACAAGATTTAAGAGTCAAACTTCTCAAAGTGAAAGTATATGTAGACAACAGGAAAGGAATACTAGTCACAGCTTGCAAAGTGAATGGGGAAACATTCATTTAAAGAAGATGTCAATAGTATAGATAGTGGAAGAACAGAAATCAGGGAATCTGTTACTGACTTCAGGATGTTCTACTTGTCCCACAGGCCATTGATATCCTTTATTTGGATAAAGGCAGTAATGATCTGTTACTGGATGGGAAGAAACCGCATAGAGGGCATAAAATCTAAATTAAACAGGGATGATATCATAGCAGAAAGAATTCAGAGGGATAGACAAGGAAGTATTCTAGATATATAAAATAATCTCAAAGGATTTTATGTTGGACAAATAATTCTAGTAAACCACCTTATTCACAGTGTGAAGGTTACTTTCCAAAATACTCTTCAGTTCCAAACAGAGGATTTGCAGTCAAGGTTGAAAGAGAGGTGTACAATGACAAAGTAACAGATAAACAAACTGTTAAAAGAATACAGCAGGAGCTAAGGCTAGAGATGTAGTTGACAAAATGAGTAAGGAAATACTTAGAGGAATCAATGTCTGATAAAACACACAAGAGGAAGAAAACATGCAAAGATTGGGCCGGAGGGGGGAGGGAGTAACAAGAAAAAAAGAAAATAATGTTAGAAGGTAGAAAAGTCCTGGTTGAAAACTAAATGCTATCTGACTTGTAGTCTTATCATTTAGATAACTCTCCATATATATGTATAGTTTTATAACATTTGCCACAGAATACTTACAGTAGGCCATGGATTGTGCTTAAATCCTAATTTAAGTGTGGTAGCTGTGCTCATAAGTATCTATTTTGAATTCTCTGGAGTCATCAAGGTTAACCTGCCATCCACATCAAGCTCTGATGCACACAGCAGGTAAAAAGCCTTAACTCTCACCTGTCTTTTCCCAACAGACAAGAGAGGATGCCTACAGGAATGCTTTCCATCCTTCCATTCATAGGAGATGACTGTTAATTGCCTCTTCTCCAACCTGAGACCATTGCCAAATCAGAAAGGCCTTCCAGGAACAGAACGGAGGAAGAGGATGATTGTTGTCAGGCTTCTGTCCCGTATGGGAACTAATTTTACAGCACCCAGACTGACACCCAAGCCTAGTTGTGCAAATGCTTGGTTCCCACAGTACTCCTGATAACTAACCAGCAACCTCAGTGATCAAGAATAAGGGCTAAATCCACATGGTTAATTGAAGCCACCTGGAATCAGAAAACTATACAGGTCTGATATGAAAAGTGACAGTTACTAACAGTTGCCACAACCTGTAGAATCTGCTACCATCTGCCTCCCTGATGATTTGGATGCATATACCCCTGTTAGGGCCAGAGCCCACAGTTGAACCTTTGCTTAAATGCAGGATGTAAACAGAGATACATATTTAGAAAATGAAATGAAATTAGTGCTCCTGTCTAGAGACAGCTTGGCAGTGAAGGGTCACAAGGATATATAAGAAGCTCATCCTTTCCCTTGATAAATACCCACGCAATTACATCTTGCAGTGTTAAAGGTTAGCTGATATAGTTTCCTTTTCCTGTGGTGAACAAAATAACAGCATATTGTAATTCTGCCTTTTAAGGTTCTAGTGGTGAGTAAGAGCCTCCGCAGCCTGCAAACAGCACAGGCTCAGTGAATGGTTCAGGTCAAAATTGTAAGCTTTATTGCAAACAGCTGGATGCTCTGAGGGATTTACATCAAATCAGACAGTGCCCCTTCCCTTAGCTATGTATCACTATTTTGAAAATGTAAAAATGCAGAAGAAAATAAATAAATGAAAAATTACAAAAGCTTCTTAAATTATGTTATCTGATTATTTAAACATAGCTACATATTTGCCTTTTTTCCTTATCCTCTTTCTCTTTGTATTACTTAACAAAGGCCCTGTAAGGAACAGCTGAATTTTTACTTTGATAATATTTAGTGACTTTTCAAACATTTGTCTTTTAAATACAGTGAAGAGCAACTTTTATGAAGCCAACTGCATATCTTTCAATAATTTTGATCTTTGATTCTCTTTCATAATGAGCAGAGGAATGAAAATGTTGTGTTGCACCTACAGCAATCACAAGAGCTTTGTAGAAGCTTCAACACAAGTTATTATTGTTTCCAAATATATGAAAATTCAGTGTGTACAGTCTCCCACAGAGCTATCTCTGTCTTGTTCCTGCTTTCAACATGAAAAAAATCCTGCTGCTTCTCAGCAAACAATCCAAATCCAATCATAGTTTATTATGATATCTTTTTGTGCCAGAAAGGATAAGCAAAGTCTGAAAGTTTTATATGCTTCCTACTCAGAAGCAAATGCAGCAAGATATTCAACATGATACAAGATCACACATACTGTATGGATTACGTTGCTTTAATATCCAGATGTATTTGCAAATGCCATTTACATAAGGGATTTTAATATCCTATTGAAGGTTTTTAGTAATGAATGACTTGTTAAAATCTCCTATATCATTACTGGTAAATAAATAAGTGACCTGATTTTTTGAAGTACCAAGGAAGGTGTAATTAATTTAAATACTCATAGGGAGTTTTGGAAATACATTTACGTTGATGTTTGCTTAAAAATTAGTGTCATAAATAATATTAAAATTATTTAAGTAATCATTTTTTCCTCTGACTCAAATATCCATGCTTGACCAGTCACCAATCCTAAATGCATATTTAAAGTATCTTTTAAACTAATCTGCACTGCATGAAGACATCTTCCTAGACTAGTTCATTAGTGAATTTTATCTTTTTAAGTAAGTGCAACATGCAGCTTGTGTACCTAACATTGCAAGAAATGGCTAACTGAACAAGAAATACATGTACCTCACCAGACAACAGAGTTTTTTAAAGTAGCAAGGTGATTTTTTCCAAAGAAAACTTGAAGTGGGGGGCAGGAATTTGAATAAAGACATTTCCCATTTGACTGAACAATTGAGAAGGTTTAGCTGAACTGCAAGAGAAGTTATTCTAACTTTTCATTAAAGCAAATGTCATATAAAGGTCAAGAAGTGTTTATTTTTCCAATGTTTTCATTGTGAATACAGGGTCATGTTTTGGATGCCTCTCATTCTGGGATGTCACAACTTCCCAAATCCTGTTTTCAGACTTGCCTATGCTTTGAATCTCCCAACAACGTATTCTGCTGCGTTAACCTTATAGTCTGCAGTACAGCTCCGCAGCTCCTGTTCGGTAAACCAGAAGGCCCCTACATCTCAACACCAGGCTTGTCCCAGAGATTATGTCATGGGGATCATGACTTCCATGATCTAAAGATCTATTTTACATTGTGAAATTAAAAGCTGTAGGAAAAGATTTTCTCTTTCTTGACATAGCTGATAAAATACACTTGGCCTAGATGGGAAACAAGGTCTCTGAATTAGAAACAATATTAGGCATAGCCTTTGCTTTGTGATGACTTGTTTTTGCCTGGTATGGTTTTGTAGACAAAGAAAGATGGAGATTTGGTCCCTTCACACACTTGTAAAAGAAAAATCTGCATTTCTAGAGCATTCAGCATATGGAGTCTTTAGTCCAGGACTGAGGACTCATATATATTGCAAAATTAGAGGCTATTATTACCAGCAGCATTAATAATAATAATAATATCAGTCAGCCTACATAGGTCATATACCTTCTACTAAATTACAGATTGTTAAATTATTATGTATAGGTCTTTCAGTTCCCTTGAGCATAGGATCAAAATACTACAAGTTACCTCAAGACAAGTCTATCTCACTGAACATAGTCTGTGCTGTTTTATCTCAGTGCTCAAATTGAGGCCATAATATTTAGTAAATGAGTGTGATCAGGCTAAGTTTTCCCATAAGCTTATTAAAGTAGTTATCTTCAGTTATTTCCATTTTTTATTGATAGCATTTTAAACCCAGAAAGAGCCACTGCAGTCACTGGTTTTAGAGACTAGCAAAACACAGCAAATAAGTCTTCTTGTAAAAAATTCCTACCTCAAGCGAAACAGTTAGGTTAAAAACACAGCACAGCTTTTTGAAAAAGCTATTTCGAAAAATGTCCAATTTAATATTCAAAATTTCAAGTGCTAAGGAGGCCATCATAACCTTTGAATAGCTCTTTCTATGGATAATTACCCTCACAATTAAAAATGTGTGTAGTGAATATAGCCCGAATTTGCCTAGTTTCAGCTTCCAGCCAGAGGAGCTTCAAGTATCTTAGTCAATTAAAAGCAAGTCTCTTTGACTGCCAAACTGCTGTTTCATACATATATGTGCAAAAGCCACGATTAAATAACTTTTTGCACCTTTTTTTTTTTTTCCTTAAAGAAATAGACTTAACTTCTTTAGTCTCTTCCTACAGGGTATATATTAATTGCTTGTAAAATTTAATACGACATTCTTCTGAGTCTTTATCACTGCTTCAATATCTTTCTTGGCCTGTTGACACAAGGACATCAAGAACACTTTTTCAATTCAAAATAGGCTGTGGATAAATCCTGTTCGGACTGAACTAAATACAATCACGTTACAACCACTTGAATCTAAGCAATTTTGTCCTTTCATTTTATGACCAAGTCATGTTTCTTTGACAATAGTCTTTTTCCCCAGTGCAACCTTTTTGACTCAGAAAGTTGTGATCTGCTATCTCTTACAATACTTCTGCACTTTTAATATATTTCAATAGAGTCCCCTATGCTCCCTCTTTATTTTCTTTATTTTTCCCTGTTTTTCTTTTTTTTCCACAGTAAGTGTTTGAAAAGCCACGTTTCTAGTACTACACCTGAGGTGTCATAAACATTCTATTGTACAGATGTCTGACTGCCCTTTTAAGGCTACTAGCCCATTTTTTACAGATAGGATAATTCATAATTAACCATAATAATTCAATGGTTTTAGCTTGGATTGATGTAGGAGGAAAATAATAAAGAAGAAGATGAAGTTAGAAAGGAAAAATCAGTTGAAATAAGTTTTATTCTAAGATTCTTCCAGTCTAATTATAAAGCTACTGGTTCTCAAAACACCCTAACCTGGTGCTCATGCTACCAAAGTACTCTGGAAAAAAGCTTGCTTTGAGACTGTTATGTGTAAACATACAAATGCTTTTAAAATGAGGCAAAAGAGAAACTACCAGGCCAGATTATGAAGGCTAGTAAAATAAATATAGATCAGAAGTCTAAGCATGCCTGTATTCTAGATAGCCTGGAATTTCCTGAAATAAGATTCACATACTCTTGAAAAAAAGCCCCACCTCTGTGTCAATCTAGTAATTCAAAGCAATTCAGTTGCCTGATTTATATGAAACATTAAGCCAAGATTATGAAAAGTAATTAGAGAATCCAGATGCCCAGAGAGTGCACATTTCAGAGCCTAAATTTTTAGAAACTGCTGAGTAGCTTTAGGATTCAGAGAATCCCACTTCTGTGGTGTCTCAGATTGGACTGTGCAAATTTCTGTTTTTAAAACTGTTAGCTTTAATGGCGTCTATGTCATATGCAAAAATGAAACTTAATTTAGTGATTGCAATGAAACAGTAACTACTTTCATTGGAGAGATTAATATTTCTCTCAAAAACTAGAACAATTCATTTTTAGCAAAACATCGATCTACGTAATATATTTTCAATCAATTTTTTTGTAAATATTGTATTAGTTGCAATTCTTGAGCATATTTGCCTCAAAAAGAAAAATTAATTTTAATTGAAAAAGGAAATATTTAGACTTTGAGTCTTTTTTCTTTTTCCTTAAAATACAATAAAAATTACTAAAAATTAACTAAATTAATTCAATTTTAAATTTAATCCTTGCTAATGCTGCCATAACAAAGAGCATGACAGTACTCTATGGGAAGTAATTATTTCACATTAATTCTGATAAGGACGGTATTTTGCACTGCTGTACTAGAAGTTATGAATCACTAGTTGTAAAAAAACCCTATATTGATTCTACATTTCTCCAAATTCATAGAATCATAGAATTACAGAATGGTAGGGTTGGAAGGGATCTTTAGAGATCATCTAGCACAACCTCCCTGCAGAAGCAGGTCAACCTAGATCAGGTTGCATAGGAACATGTCCAGGTGGATCTTGAAGACCTCCAAGGAAGGAGAATCCACGACCCCTCTGGGCAGCCTGTACCACTGTTCCATCACCCTCACAGGGAAATAGTTTTTTCTTATGTTTAAATAGAACTTTTTGTGTTCCAGCTTCATGCCATTAACCCTTGTCCTGTTGCTAGATATCATCAAAAAAAAGGATGTCTCAACTTCCTGACACCCACCATTTAGATATTTGTAAATATTAATGAGATTCCCCCTCAGTCTTCTCTTTTCTAGACTAAACAGTCCCAGCTCTCGCAGTCTTTCCTCATAAGTAAGATGTTCCAATCCCCTGATCATATTGGTGGCCCTGCGCTGGACTCTCTCCAGCAGTTCCCTGTCCCTCTTGAGCTGGGGAGCCCAGAACTGGACACAGGACTCCAGATGAGTATATATATTACATTTTCTTTGTAGAGCCCATGGCTCTGATTTAGAAAAGTATTTAAGTGATTATGTATTTTGGTCTTTTGCCAGGTCAGAACTAACATACAAGGTCAACATACTGAGATATGTTACAAACAGTAACAGAACAGCACATACAAAAACCATGGAATGCTTATTGGACAGAGCAATAAAATATGGCTTTGAATTTCACATTCAGAGAGGATATCTATTAAGAGAGATTTCTGTTTCTTTTAAGCGATAAGAGAATCTCAGACATCCACCTGAGATTCATAATACTGTTTTGCATTGATTGTCATGCCTCTCTGTGTGTAATATATCAGTTCCTTCTATGAATCATAAACATCATCAAGATCTCTTATGTACAAGTCCAATTTGCCAGGGGAAAAAAAAAGTGTTATAAAAAGAAATTTACATAGCCACTGCATACAAATAGGATTAGTGTACAGTTAACAAGAACTGCATTCAAGAGGAGTCAACAACATTTGCAAGATGTTTAACAGCCAGCATATGAAATAATTCTGAGATGCAGCTGCATCTGGATAATTTTATAGTTTCTTTGTTCTTAACAGGATGCTCTCTCATATTACTATTTTATGTGCTGTTAATCAGCCTTATAGGTCTTGTATATTCATGGTGACAACACTCCCATCTATGCAGTGGATCAGGAAATGTACAGAAAATCTCATCTCTCACTTTAAAAGATAAAATAATTGACATATATAATCCTTTCAGCGCAAGGATAGTGTGGAAAATACCATAAAGCCACACTCTAATTTGCTTTAAAGTCTTGTCAGAATTATTCATAGGCATGACATCTGTGTTGGAGAACGGGTTTGGTGGCCCAGATAGACATGGATTTATCATGATGGGAGCAGAGAAAGTATAATCTTTCCATCAGTATGTGGAATAGATACCCACACAAAATAACACTCCTGCATCATCTTGGTTGCACGCTCTTCCTCCTGCAATTGGAGTCATCCCCACTCCTTGAAATAAAAGCCCGGAAAACTTGGCAAATAGTGAATGGTAATTCTCATTATGAATTCATCTTGTCAGCTGGGTAATGTGGGTTGACTATATAAAACATAGAGGCATAAACCTTCACCTACTGACATTACAGCTATTTTTAAAAAAATGCCACTTCTATGTTTTTTAAGGCTGAATTCTCATAACTTTATAATGGGTTGTGAGCAAAGTGCTGACAGCATATTCTTTCCCTTTTGTAAATTTATTACTTGCTGGAAAGCCCAAAGATTTCATACTATTTGCACTTCTGTTAGTGAGGAGCCTGCAGCTGGAGAGACTGCACTCCAGAGACCCTCAGAGCAGCTGGATGAGAGACATGTTTTGGATATGTCTTTCTATGTAGGGTTCTTGTGTACTTGCCCAGGGTTGCTGTGAGTTTTCCCAGCTCAGTTGGCAGCCAGCTTATTATGCATCACTACTGTGCTGGCGATTACAACACAAAGCCCAGCTGAAGCTCGATGATCACGATAACACACTTTTCTATGAAAGGAGGAAGAGGTGCTGAAAACCAGCACATAATATTCCTTGTTTTTTTTTTTAATTCCAGGATGCAAGCTTACTCATGCTTAGTTTTGTGCATGAATATGGAAGACAGTGCTCACTCTATGTAGTGACAGTGGCATGCAAATATGAGTTAATCTGTGAAGCCAGAGTTCAGATCCCTATGTTTTTTGTCTTATCCATGTAGTTGGGGCTAGCTGGTTAAAAGTATCTGGGAAAAGTGCTAGACATGCACTTAAAATATTCCGACAATATTGGAGGGGGAGTGGTTCATTAGCCTGCTTAACAAGGCTAAGGCTGACCCAAATTTTAAATAATACTACTAAATGTGTGAAACCAGTAATTTAAAACCAACTTTGACTTTCATATTTTCTAACAAATACCATGTCACAAGGAAAAGTGACTTTGTCAGCTGCCCAGGGATAAATGGAGGTACTATTTAGAAAAGGTCAAATGAAATTGCCCTAAAAACTGTAGTGATAAATCAAAATTCATTTCCAGTCAGAGAAAATAGCATGCAAAATGTCATTATGTTTTCAATATTCCAGCCAGGTACATGCTTCTAGTGTCATATTTGTCTGGTAAGAAAAATCAAAGACCAGAATTTTTTACTGTTCTCAGCACTATAAATTGCACAGAATTATGGGAGAATGAACTCAATTTGATTCTTGCATCACTACTGTTCAGTGCAGCATCCTGCTCCTCATTACAAATGTCCCATTCAAATAATCTGTGTAGGAAATCATCAGTGAATCTTTGTAAGAGCAAAACTGAACCAATTTTAACACTCAAGTATATGAATTCAAAGTTCCTTCTTTTTATTTTTTTTTAAGAACTCCATTAAAATGGACAAATATGATTTGTGAAGTAAAATGAATTCAAAATGGCTTCAGATATATGTTTCTGATGGTAGGTAAGTTTGCCTGACATATGCTTTTGATTGCATTAATTTAGAGTGTGTCCAGCAGGTCAAGGTAGGTTCTGCTCCCCCTCTCCTCTGCCCTGGTGAGGCCTCATCTGGAGTCCTGTGTCCAGTTCTGGGCTCCCCAGCTCAAGAGAGTCAGGGAACTTCTGGAGACAGTCCAGAGCAGGGCCATCAAGATGATCAGGGGACTGGAGAATCTTTCATACGAGGAAAGGCTGCGGAAACTGGGGCTGTTTAGTCTAGAAAAGGGAAGACTGAGGGAGAATCTCATTAATATTTACAAATATCTAAATGGTGGATTTCAGGAAGTTGAGGCATCCTTTTTTTTGATGATATCTAGCAACAGGACAAGGGCATGAAGCTGGAACACAAAAAGTTCCATTTAAACATAAGAAAAAACTATTTCCCTGTGAGGGTGATGGAACAGGGATTTGGACTGCTCAGAGGGGTTGAGGATTCTCCTTCCTTGGAAGTCTTCAAGACCCACCTGGACATGTTCCTGTGCGACATGATCTAGGTTGACCTGCTTCTGCAGGGAGGTTGGACTAGATGATCTCTAAAGGTTCCTTCCAACCCCTACCATTCTATGATTCTATGAATTTATTGCATTATCTGATTTCTTGATTAAGAAGGTATGGCCTGCACCCATGACTATGGCAAGACTCAGATCATAAATTTTTTTCCTAACGTTTGTTCTGAAAAGACAGTTGCATAAAATGTTCATTTACTAACCCTAATAACTGTAATAATTCACTACAGACCCCAGCCTGCTTCTCAGAAGCACAGGTAAGATAAAACACCAAAGCCAAATATAATTAAACATACTTTCTGATTTTTCACTTAAAAATATTCCTCTAGCAAACCCCAATGACTTAGAATCCATTCTTGAATGTTAACAGGTGATATTAACTTGTGACCATTTTGCTGTCGAGGTTCCTGATAGTCTATGAATGGCAATATGCCCCCTGCAAGGTATTATGCCAGTTTTCCAGGACACAGCTGCCAGTCAACTGTGAGTTGAGGTTGGGAGAGTATATTGTACTGCCAAGGCCTTTCCATCTGCATGAAGAACATTGTTTTTTGAGAGAGCATACCAGTGCCAAATGCCCAAGCAAATGAGATACATGAACAACAGAAGAGAGGATGATGAAATGGTTTCAGACACTTGATTCTGCCAGAGAGAGGTTGAACCACTGCAGGTACCCTTAGTAGCTCATGAAGAACACAGGCATGCAACATACGCAGCAAAAGGTATAATCTTTCATTGTTCATACACATGCATTTATGGGAGAAAATTGTCTCAAGCACTGATAAGCTAGAGTAACAGACCCCAATATTCATGTATTACATTTGCCTTGAGAAAATTGAGTTAGTTCAAGCACATGCTGTGACTGATTGTGGGATACTAGGTATCTAAAAGCAACTTCAATATGTGCATTACTCACACCCTAGCAATGTTTCTACTTCTTGCTGGTCATAACTTTTTCTGCCAACCAAAGTTATGTGTCCTTTTATGTACTTACATAACTTTTTTATATAACTCTTTGAAGTTGCATTTAAAAAACCTTTCCAGCAATATAAATTCTTAAGTTGTACAGACACGAACGGTATTCCCAGGGTATTTAACACTGATGCTAATGTTATGCTTTTAATGTAAGTGCTGCAGAGACCTCTGTGCTAATTGCAGAATGTTAACCACAAACACACCAAAAGTCAAAAGATGAATAAAATCTAAGCAATTCCAATGTGATTAGCAAGTGTGGTACTGCAGTAGTACTGCATAAAATGATGTCTTGAGCTTGATGCAGCTGTTGATCCAACATTGGTACATGTGATTTATATCTATAATGCTGATTGGAAGTAACTGACCACCTAGTCAATAAGTTGTGTAAATTTGGTTGAGTCAACAAGTCTTTTCTTTAAAAAAAAAACCCAACCAAAACCACATCATGATAAACCCCAAAAATATATAACAAATTTCATGCTAGAATCTCATAGCACTGTGTCAAAGCCCTAATCAGTATATCTGATGAAATACCATTGCAAGTTGTGTATGTTTTGAGATTCGTGATGTTTTTCTAATGCTAATCAATTTCTATTTCAGCTGATGTCTTCATTATTAAATAGTATTTTCACACCAGAATTTAAGAACTTAGGTTTACCATTGCCATATTTACAGACTATGTATTTTAATTAAACAACTGTATGCCTGACTAGTTAGACATGCGTCTACGCCCTTTATTGAAAAACAAAATTCTTCAGCTGCTGACCAACTAACAGAAGGTTCCTCACATAAATGCTGTGGTCAATTTAGTTACAATTTACAAAACTGAGGATTTCAAAGCGTTTTCGGAAATACTTCTGCCAATAAAGTAAAATTGGTCTACTTTTACTTAAATATATTGAACAATCTATTTTTCATTATTCAGTCAATTCTATTAATATATCAGAACACTGAACTGCATTGAAATAGCATATTTGTTGCCTTCAAATCAGATAATTTTTACCAAAAATCATTATTTGGATTGTTCTCCTTTCAGAAATATTTTCCACAATGACTAACTAATAAATACTGAATAAAATGTCACTAACAGTTGAATTTAAGCTATTTAGTTAAGAGAGAGTATCTACATGTAAGAATCCATAATAAAATCCTAACGCAAGAGTTACAAAATACTATATTACAAATTAACACTGACGGGCTGGATTTTCTCCCACCTAATGTCATGAATGTAACCAAAGACAATATTACTTCTAAGAGTTATTTTCTCTTCACAGTTCATAGACACAGCAACATCGTGAGGTCAATTTGTGTGATTCAAGATGGGAACTGCTTTCTGGGGATGTTTATCTGTTTTCACTGCTTTTTTAAGAAGCCTATGGCAAATACACTCAAAATCTATATATGTTGGTTAACCTAAAGTTATGATCATCTGAAATTCTGTTGGAGAAAGTATCACTCTTTTGCTTAATGAAGCGGACTATCTGAGATTACCCAAGGGGCCTTCACGTCCAAAAAGATGTGATTCTGGATAAATCTCTATAAAAATAAATAAATCAGTAAAGGTCAGCTTTCATTTACAATTCTTAACTTCCTAGTTTAGTAAGGCTTCTGAGATTTTTTTCCCTCTGATGAGTAATATATACTTAAAGCAGTGTAAAGACTATAAAATGTGTGTAAGATAAATAGGACTGCATTTTTTTTCCTGTTATAGAGCAAAGAGGTAAGAAATCGATCAATGGATGTAACTAATCTCTAGCTCAGAAAGTAAGCTTTGACATAACGTAAAGTTTTAGTCTCTTGTTCTTGAAACTCCATTACTGGACATATTTCAAATTTCACCAAAAGAGTGAAGCCAGTGTTGCACTGCTGTCACTGCTCACAGCAGTGGTTGTCACCATCCCTGGAGGTATTTAAAAGATTTACAAATGTCTAAATGGTGAGTGTCAGGAAGTTGGGACATCTTTTTTTTTCTGTTGTAGCTAGCAACAGGACAAGGGGTAATGGGATGAAGCTGGAACACAAAAAAGTTCCATTTAAATATAAGAAAAAATTATTTCACTGTGAGGGTGAGGGAGCACTGGAACAGAGAGGTTATGGAGTCTCCTTCCTTGGAGGTCTTCAAGACCTGCCTGGACATGTTCCTATGCAACGTGATCTGGATGGACCTGCTTCTGCAGGGGGGTTGGACTAGATGACCTCTAAAGGTCCCTTCCAACCCCTACTGCTCTATGATTCTGTGATTCTATGTAGATGTGGCTCTTAGGGACATGGTTTAGTGGTGGATGTGGCAGTATCAGGTTAATGGTTGACTCAATGATCTTAAAAGTCTTTTCCAACTAAAATGATTCTATGATTTATTTTATATATCATATCATATCATATCATATCATATCATTATAATTTTTTCAAGTGTCATAAGTCCATCACATTGTGAAGGCGGATGACTGATAAGAATGCAAAGAAGAGACTACATGATCATACAGCTCTTTTTCCCTTGCAGTATGGACAAGCGAGTGTAGGACGTTACTTCCAATTATAGCTCCCCTTTGAACCTCATGAAAATGGGACGAAATTACTCAGTCTACCATCTCCACAGCTTCCTGAGGCAGAAGAGACTTGTCTCACAGTAAATCAGTTCGTACCTTTCTGACTACACCAGCATACAATTTATGGAACATGAAGTGAATTCTCTCATTAGCTAAACCATATGCTTTGAGATGAGGCCCATTAAAATTCTCAAGCACATCCTGAATATGGCTGTTCATATTTACTGAGGCAGTAATTCCTCTGCCAGGTTCATTTCATGCTCTGTAACAAAAAGGAAAACCCAGTAATCTATGAAGTCTTTAAAAGAGAAAGAACAAAATAACAGCCAACACCTAATGAGAATTAATCCCAAGATAAAAAATAACCACTCCTCTTCCTTGTATTGATAATACTCAAAGGCATATCTACCTGGCAAAATGGAACGTAACTATTTGGGAACTACAAAATAACAAGTGTTCAAGTAACAAATTTATCTGCATTTTTTTTTCTTTTTTAGTGGGGATATTTGCTTTAAATAGTCTGATGCTTTGAAAATACCTGTTTTACAACATAGCTCAGCTTTATTCTCTTGAAATTACATCTGTATTCAGATCCTAGCAGAGGCAAAGCCTACCATTTTTATACTGACAGGAGCAGTTTTTGGATGCTTTACAGCTGATATCTGCCAATATCTATTTTGGGCCCACTTCACCCATAGTGAGGGGATAGAAAAGTGAGATTTTAACTTCCCTCTCCCTCCCACCCCTTACTGCTTTCTGACCACTGTCTCATTTCAGTCAACTTCTCAAAAATCCTCAGATTTACTTCAGACTACAATATCAGGAAATACTTTTGACATCAATGCCAAAATTAGTTGCATTGGCATATAGATTCCTATCTTGGGGGGGGGGGGAAATCAATAATGTTAATGCTGACAAAAATTTAAACAAGTAGACCTAAATTTCTACAGTTAGGCAGTTCTTCTCTTAGAAGGTACTAACAAACAGCTGTAAGTTTCTTACTTCTTTGCATTTGTAGTTAAGTTGTAATGTCAGTAATCTAAAGGGTTTTCTCCCTAATGATAGCTAAGAAAATCAAACTGCATTTCTGTTATAAATATGCATAGCAGCTGAACTCTATAAACCACAGAGTTTCTCTTCTCTTTTGTCACATCACCTGTTCTTTAATTTACAAGGTCTCCTTATTCTAATAATGAATAATCTACACCTGGAGAAATAAATTAAAGAGGACATTTTCCATTTCAATTCAACAGCAAACTGGCTTCTCACAGGAAAATGAAATACGAAGCACCGCATTTTACATATAAAGGAAATTAAGGTTGATTGTGTCTTATTTTAATCTGTATCCATCATTTTCAAAATTAGCTTCTGATCACTGAGATATTGTATATTTGTAAGAATATAGGTTACACAAAAAGAAATTTTAATTGTAAGTTTAATCAAATTTTTAGGGGGTAAGAAATAACTGCCATAGATGTGTGTGAGAGGCAAAAAGTAACTTTCTGAGCTCTTAAGGAAGCTCATCATTATTGTTCACTTCTGTAATGAAATCCTAAGCATGATAAATATCAACTTAAAGACTTATTTAAAAATGTGAACTACAAGTTCATTAAAAAAATATTACAAGCAAAATAATAGGTGTGTTTTCTGCAGCTGAGTAAAAAGAAAGAAAAAAAACCCTTTCATTACAAACTTTGGCAACAATACCTTATTCACATCTTTGGGTGTAGAGGAAGTTTCATAAATTTTGTGAGAAGTTCACGTTACCAAGCATTACTACCTTGGATTAGATACAGGTTGGTCCATGCACTGACTGGTCACTAGTTCTGTCTGTTCCCTTTGTTCCCTCTCCTCTGGAGAGAGACTGTCAGCTCTAGAGTGTGATTTAATCTGTATTAATTCCCCTTAGAAGTGCCTGTATGTCTCCAGGGATGGTAGAAACAGCATCAAGTCATTCTATTTTTAACTTAGTTACCTCAGATAAGTGTCCATCACAGAATCACAGAAATGGTAGGGATGGGAAGAGACCTCTAAAGATCATCTAGGCCACGGACCCTGCTCAAGCAGGTCTACCCCAACCGGGCCACAGAGGAACTTGTCCAGGCGGATTTTGAAACCCACCAGAGAAGAAGATTCCACAACTTCCCTGGGCAGCCTGTGCCAGGGCTCCCTCACCCTCACAGGAAGGAAGTCTTTCTTAAGTGGAACTTTTTGTGTTACAGCTTTTGTCCTTTTCTCCTAGTCCTATCACTGGACACTACAGAAAACGTGCCGCCTCATCCTCTTGAGATGCACCTTTCAAATACTTCTAAGTATTAATGAGGTCCTCCCTCATTCTTCTCCAGGCTGAACAGTCCCAGATCCCACAGCCTTTTCTTGTAAGAAAGATGTTCCAGTCTCCTATCATCTTGATGGCTCTGTGCTGGACTCTCTCCAGAAGTTCCCTGTCCCTCTTGAGCTAGAGAGCCCCAAACTGGACACAGGACTCCAGATGAGGCCTCACCAGGGCAGAGGAGAGGGGGAGAAAAACCTCCCTCAACCTGCTGGCTACACTCTTTTTGATGCATCCCTGGATGCCATTGGCCTTCTTGGCCACAAGGGCACATTGCTGGCTCATGGTTAGTGTATTATCAATCAGGACTCCCAGGTCTCTCTCTGCAGAGCTGCTCTCCAGCAGATTGACTCCCATCCTGTACTGGTGCATGGGGTTGTTCCTTCCCAGATGCAGGACTCTGCACTTGTCCTTGTTGAACCTCATGAGGTTCCTCTCTGCCCAACTCTCAAGCCAGTTGAGATCCCGCTGAATGGAAGCACAGCCTTCTGGGGAATCAGCCAGTCCTCCCAGTTTGGTGTCATCAGGGAACTTGTTGAGGGTGCACTCTGTGCCCTCATCCATGTCACTGATGAAGATGTTGAATGAGACTGGCCCCAGAACCCATCCCTGTGGAACTCCACTGGCCACAGGCCTCCAACTTGATTCTATGCCATTGATCACCACCCTCTGGGCTCTGTCATTCAGTCAGCTCTCGATCCACCTCACTGTCCACTCATTCAAGCCACACTGCCTGAGCTTTCTGATGAGGATGTTATGAGAGACAATGTTAAAAAGACTTTCTGAAGTCAAGGTAGATGATATCCGCTGCTCACCCCTCATCTAGCCAGCTGCTTATGCCCTCATAGAAGGCTGTCAGGTTGGTCAAGGAGGATTTCCCCTTGGTGAATCCTAGGCGATACAAATTTGCTATTAAATAACACTCTTGGTCTTTTTCCACAAAGAAGCTTTCTGCTTCTTAGCAACTTCTCAATTTATTTAATAGTCTCTGCACTATAAGTCCTTAAGTTTTCTTCCTAATAAACGTATTGCATTTTCATCTGCCAAAACTTCAATTCTTCTTTTCATGCCTGTCCATTTGCCACTTTCCTTTTAAACATAGCATCATATTTGAGTATCTTAGAGCATTTAGGAAACATTTTACTTCTGAAGCTTTTTGGATCATGCCGCAAATACACGTAGGTAAAAGCAGAATGCTAGGAAATTACTACATTAAAATGCATTAATTTATTCACATTGTTTTTAAGGGATGTTGACTTGAATGTCATAGCAGACGAGTTCTTACAGATAGAAATGAGCAAGAAAATACGACTCATCATTGCTTCAGCTTTAACCCCAGAAAACAAAACTAAAGGTTAAATCTGCATAGTACCAAAAAACTAAGGTAATTTTCTGTACTTGGGAAGATAACCCAATTCACTTCCCAAACAACACAATTAATTATCTTACAATTTTAGATGTCAACATGGCATTCCATGAATCTGTACCCATGTGTGTGCATGTGCACATGCATGAATGTGAAGACAGGTCAAGAGAATAAAGTGTTGAAATGGATCATCGCTTGACTAACTAATAAGCTCATTTGCTTTATGGAAATCTAACATTTTTTTGATAGATACTTACTCCTCCTATTAAGGAGCTACACCTGGTCACCAGGAAAACAATATTGATCATAAAAAACCCCACAAAACCTCACAAAAAAACATCTAGTTAACACATTTCTTTCTTGCACAAGTGCCAGTCTGTTCTATGACATAGCTCAGCCAGCAGTAAGAGTACCACAGCACTTTACACACCCCACTGTGTAAGTCCTACCTCACTACATCACCACTATTAATGTAATATATCTGTCAAGGCTTATTAAAATTCTTTTTGATGTATATCTTGGCTCATAAACCTCCACACTGTATTGATATTGCCTAAGGGAACGTCCTTGTAACATGGATTCTCAGCAGATGTGATGATAAAAGAGAAATGTTGAAAACTTAAAAAAGTTCAGTCTAGCAGAGATTTCTCTTCCAATACCTCCTTTGAATAGTGTTTTGTGTTGTCACTCTATAGCTATTGTTCAAAAAACAGCTTACAGAACATTTTAACTCATAGAAAAAAACCTTTTTTTACAAATAAATAATTGATGGGTAAAATGAAGATAATGGATCTCAATCCATTTTTATGGATACACTCTTTTTTCCAGTGCTTTCTATACATGTTGTGTCTGTACCAGTTCTCAGGCAGCAAACATTGGGAGCCAGTTCACTCACTACAGTGGGCAAGAATTTACCAAGTCAGAGAAGTGAATTTGGTTTATGTTCTTCTTCAGGTACATAATCTGCTTTCTTATTTGCAGTTAAGTACCACAGGGCACAGGAATTGCCCTTGGGGACTGTGAACAATGTGCTCCCCAGTTTGGAATGTCTCTGGTGGCAGGTGATGGTATGAACTTCAGAAATATATTAAACACTTACAGTGTGTGTATAAAACTTTTACAGTGTGAAATTTGACTGATGAAGATTTAATGTGTTATAGGTTTAACTACATATACTATTAGTGTATAAACTTACCTATGTTAGCTTGTAATGCCGTTCTTACACGTTTAAATAGTAATTTTTCCACTGAAAATCTGCCATTCAATCCAAATTTCCTCAGCAATGATTTTCAATCAGTAAATTCCTCAGTCTCCCTGAATAAACTTTGTTTTCTACCTGATTTTGTAGGCAACTGAACAATCAAACCCTAATCAAGTTCAAATTGAAGTCAACGGCTAAGGTACTGATTCAGAAGGAAAAGTGGGAGGATGGAGGGGGAGACACAGACTGAATCTTAAATAGAGACTCGACCTTTACATATAAAAATATGCACTGTACTGATACATGTACATTCACAGTGCTTCAGTACTAGGCTAAGTCTGGAAGACATTTTTCTCAGAAGCAGTTTTGGAGAAACAGACTGAAAAAAAGATATGACCATTGGATGCTTTCTTCAAGGTCAGGGTGAAAACAAGACAGTCAAGCCATTTTGGTTTAACATTTACATCTCTTGCTCCCTACTCTCCTCTTTTTAAAAAAATGAAAGTTAAAATTTACTGTACAAATTACTTTTTCACATTTTTGACACATTAAAAATATTTCTGAAACTATACGTGAAAGACCCTAAAATAAAACTGAAGAAGCTGTTAGCTTTGGAGACTCCACAGCATAAATTAATCTGCAAACATTCTTTACCTAAAATTTCAACTAAAATTAAAGGGAAAACCTGAATTGTATTCATGTCCACTTGATACATTTTGTCTTACTTTCAAATGCTGAATGCTCCATACAATAAATTATGTAACAATAAAATCATAGAATCATAGAATGCTAGGGTTGGAAGGGACCTCCAGAGATCAGTTAGTCCAATCTCCCTGGCAGAAGCAGGTTCACCTAGATCAGGTCGCATAGGAACATGTCCAAGTGGGGGAGATCTTGAATTAAGAGATGTATTTAACCTCATACTTACATTCAGGAAACATCCTGAGGGTTCCCAATATAATTTCAGGTTTGGAGATCAGTGTGGAAGCTTCTGGCAGCAGTTTGTCCTGTAATTTGGTTTCTATGCTTTTCTGGAAGACCAGTTGTACACTGCTATTTACAAACAGATATGTGATGATGAAAGGTACACAGGTGCTTATCTTTCCTACAAAACTATATTTTGCATATGATAGATAAATTGTCAGTAGCTTTCTGAACTTCTTTCAGTTCTGTCTTTCTACACGCTACATGGTAGCAGGCTGCTCCCTTGAAGTTTACCTTAAGATCTCCAGGACTAAAGGCCACAGTGTGCCTTGAGCTCTATCTGTGCTGAATTCCAAACTAACTCTTAAAACAGCCACCCCTTATCCAAAGAAAATGTCAGTGTACATTCAAAACTAACACTCACATTGGACAAACACTCTTTGTTTGTTTGTTTAGGTTATCCTTTTTTTGTTTCAAATAAACAATGACTTGACTAGCACTCTAATATTAATATAATCAGGAAAAGCCAAACCCAACAAAGTGAGAGATTTATCCTGAAGGAATTAAACATATAAATTCCTGTAAAAGTTTCCTCTCCCACTGGGAAAGAGGCAAGTATAAAAGGCACTATGGTCAGATCGGAAAAGAACATAGTAATCTGATAGGTAAAATTGCAAACATGTCAAGAAGCTAGCAGTTTTGTGTAGTTTGTCATCTAACATTGGTGTGGTTTCTGGCACAGTGAAAGGGAAGAGTTAGGCACTGTTGGCCATATCCTATATAGGTGAGAACTGTCAGACTTGCTCCTTAATTCCATGATCTCTCACCACTGAAGATCACAGAGCTAAAAGAAGATATAGCCTGAGGTAAGAACTTTTTCTTACATGTTTCTATGGCTCCTAGGCCTGAGTTGGTTTGACTTAAAACAACTTAAATGCCACAGACAAAAGCTAGTCAGTTATTGCACTCCCCAGACAGAGAAAACCAAGTGCTTAGATCTATATGTATTCACTTATTCTGGGTCATGTCTGAAAAACAGAGTTCCTAACAGCCACCATATATAACAGTGTGCCATAACATCAGAGTGGTGGTACTGCCAAGCCAGCAAACTGCTAAAGATAGAATGCAATTTGTAATTCCTCTCTTTTTTGTACTTAAACACTGAAGGCTACTTTGTGGAAGTCATATCCATATCTTTGATGCTTCAGGCTTCCCCCTACCAACTGGATGCATGAAACCTCCATTTGAAATAGAACAATTAGATCTATGTCTTCTGTTGTGGAGAGAACCGCTGATGCTTTCACAAAATAACTCAGCATGCAGAGCATTTCCCCAGTAAATTTGAATTAAGTGTGTTAGTCCTGCTTAATCTTGTCAGTTTGCCAGATATTGCTTTAAACAAATTTGCTTTGCGATCCACCTATGATACTGACATATGGATGTGAATGAAAGAATCATGGTATTAAAAGTACAAAAGGTAAGTGTAGATGCAATTCTGTTGCTTGGTGATACTGAAAATCATGTAAACAGGACTCTGTACGCGGCTCCTGAATAAATCCATTAATTTCTCCCATGACGCATTCATGTAAAATTGATAAACCTTCTGAAATCAAAGATCAGAAGCCAAACTTGCACTAGTACTAAGACAGATCTGAACATCAAAACATCTCTGTCAGTTTTCCTTCTGATCTTATTCAAAGCTCAGCTTTACCACTGTCTTGTCTGGTGCATTTAGTTTTTACTCAAGAAATGCATTCTTCTTAAGGGCTTTAAAAATAAAAAAAAAAAGAGGAAGAGAGAAGAAGAGCAATGGTATCCTTAGACATGGGTGGACTAAACAAAAGTGACATTTTCTCTTCAGAAAAGATTACGGGAAAAAAGCCCGGCTAGCTTATGGCACAAAGATCTCCCATAAGAAAGAGAGAGTGGAAGATGAGAGTAAATTTAAAACCTTACAGATGACCAAAAAACTGTTATTTTCCTGGAAACCAACTGCTTAATTTTGCATTGCTAGGTTCATACCATCTTTTTTTCATTTGAGATATATTTTGAGAGGCAAGACTAAGCAGACAATTAAGCCAACTGTCACTGACGTCTGAATAAGTGGGAACTGATCTTAGATCCGCATTGTTGATTTCAGACTTCATTGTGTTAAAGTCTTAAAGAAATGTGACTTTTTCAATCTGTTGCTGAATGACTTCGTTAACTATAAGATCTAAGCAGATATGCATTTACATTCCATTTAGTATTCCTGATGAGTTTTAGGTCAGATATTTCCTTGACTAATGTTTTCTCTAGAAACCTGAAGGCAGAAGGAACTCTTTTTGTGCTTCTGGCTCACAGGAGAAATAAAATTAATTGTTTTTATCAAATAGAGATTGGAAACCAGTGTTTCCATAGGCTGCCTTTGAAATAGGATGAAGATAATCTATAGAAAGAGTAATTCTAAAAAGTCAGCATGTTGCAAGATGATATAGATCTCCTTTCATTTCTTAACCTTCAGACTTTTTAATCTCCTTCTTATTGCCATTTGATTCTTCTGAATTTTCTTTTACTTTCCTGTGGTGAAACAGCAAAAATGTAAAACCTGTTGTAAGATTAATTACAGAGAAAATTTAAATGTAGCAAGGTCAGACAGCTTGTAGGTGAGATTTACTTCTTCACCATTATTTTTATCATGACTTGGCTGTGTATCATGACATACTTTAGGATATATCCATATTTTGAGGAATTCTTCTGAGAAAGTTCTACATTTTCTTTTCATATAGTTCCTGCAGGTGTCATATCCATGTCTTTCACAGGTGGGAAATACGACTGGCATGAAAACTTTGAAGCACTATGTGTAAAATGTCATTTTCAGCAATCTTAAAGAAGACCTTGATTTAATCATTTTTCTAATGTGTCAGGACAGTATTTATTGACGTTGTTAAAATTAAATATTTTCTTTTTGGTTCTTAAATATATAGGTAGAAGTTTCATATAAAGCTGAACAAAAAGGTTATTCCAAAAAAAGGCACTAACTGAGCAAAGGCAGTGTAATAAGAAGATCTTTGCTTATGAATAATAGAAAGAATTCGGGAAGGCAAGACTACTGCAAATTTTGAGATGTGAAGTGGTACACAAAAGAAATAAAACAAGTTGGAAGATCTACTTAAAGGATACTGAGAACGACTGAATGTCTTACTGAGGAGAATGACTCGGTTTAACTTGGGCTATTAAGGTCGATACAAAGCTAGATGAATGAAATATAAGGACCTAAGAAATGGAGAAGCCAGGCTGGATTAAATCTGACAGTTCTAATACGTAGGACATGGACCACAGCTTTTGCAGACCTCCTACATCTGTTTTTCTGTTGTTGGAGTTGCTGTTTCATTTTAGACCTTTTTATTCTGAGCTGCTCTTCTGGGACATCTGATGTTGCAGTGCACACAAAGTGGAAAATAGATCAGTACTGGTGCACTTGCAGTAAATCTGGGATTTCTGGGAGGCATCTGGTTTATTTTCCCATGAAATCTCTGCAAAATTAACTAGATTGGCTTACGTCTCTTTTCTTTCCAAGAAGGAAAGATTTCCTGCGTAGCTGGAGAACAACTCAAAGGATACTTCCCACAATGCACTCCAGTGTAGATACCATTCACTCTTGCAGACATCTCTGAGCACTGAAATGCCCTCGAGTGGAAAATTGGTGGATTCCCTGCCTCAAGGACACTGAAGGACAGGAAGAGGAAAAAAGAATGTGGCCCATTCATGCCATGGTATGATTTGGTTCTTGGAAAGATATAATTCAATTAAAACTCAAAGAATGAGTAACTGAAAAAACCCTTAAAATAATAGACACAGAAGCAATCATGCTTGCTCAGCTGGGCTGTTTCTAAACTAACAATTTGAACTAGGGATTAAAGCTGAGAGAAAATCATAGTCGTTTTTAGATCTCCTTTCCCTCTGTGACTTTAGCAAGCCAAATCTCTTCAGCCAATGCAGTTAAGATATACAGGACACGTAGCTCTTTATCTGTCACACCTCACAAATCAAATTTTCCAGCATTAAAATACTATTCGTTTTGGCTTTTAATTACCTGACTTATCAGCATGTCATATTTCTTACCCCGTCCCTGCAATAATTACATTCTGAATCGGTGTGACATTCAATATTGACCTTTATTTATGTCTCTCACAAACTGTCGAATGTTTATTTATAAGCCATGAAAAGCAGAGTTTGTAAGAATATTGATTCAGCATATTAGAAAAGCAGGGGTCTGGCATTCGGTGAGTAGAAGTAATCACAGGCAATTACTAGAGACTGCCTTTCACTACTAATCTTGGGTTTAACCTTATAATTGTATTACTGAATTTGTTTCACTTTGTCTGTATATCACCAGGTTCCTAATAAGAACTGTGATATTAACACAATTTAATAATATTCATGGGAAAAATAGTTTTAGTTGATTTTAAAAGAGGGAGACATATAGCCTATGCTGTACAACAAGAAAAGTATTGTAACAGTCTTTTGTATTTTGCAAAAAATGATAATTAATATTTAAATGCATTAATGAAATAACTTCTTAGTGGCTGGGTCACAAATCTTTGATGTTTATGCCACTAACAAAATCACTAAGTTCTCCTAATGATGCCCCTGAGCTAAGCTTCACTTTACTCCTGGTATAAAACCCACTTTCCTTGCCAGTAGCATAAATTTGCAAATGTGAAAGATAAAGTCAAATTAAGAACAATTCTTCTTGTCCTTATCCCAGTATATAATGGGAAGAAGGTGGTCAAATTCATAAATAAAAAATCTCAAACCACAGAACAGCTAAACTTAGAGAAAAGCAAAGCTAGCAAACAATAACTAAGCCTCTAGATCTATGTAAATGAAAGTACTCTGCACTCGCCACTCCTAGCAAGCCAGATTCAGTGCAAGAGCTAATGAAGATGTAACTGTCTGCCTGGGATTAAATTAGAGCTCTGAGTAGCAGTAATGAGAGCTAACGACTGTGCTTTTGGATAGGACTGACCAGTCATATTTCTTTGTTTGTTTGTTTGTTTGTTTGCTTTTTTTTTTTTCCCCCCACTAATCTCATATGTTCTCAATAGTTTTAACCCAGGTTAAAAAACGAAATTAGAACAAGTCAGGCTTGAGAAGTTATGCTCATGAAACATAATAAAATATGCTTCTATTTCTCTCCTATTTTTTTAGAACCTATATGTATATCCTATATGGAAATACAATGTTTCCAGGAAAACTCTCCTTAGGGTGGAAAGCCATCCTAATGGGATAACACCCTTTAGGGGAACAATACTGTCTGTACCAACTACTACGGTGGTTTTGGCAAATTTGGATCCAGTTAGGGATTTTTACTATCTTTTGAAATACTGTTAGTTTCAGTTTTAATCTTTTCTTGGGAAATAGTTCTATTTTCTACCTGTCATGTGTGATCCAGAACTCTTCCCTTTTTAATAAAAAAAAAAATCCCATCCAGTATATCACAGAATCTCAAGGGCTGGAAAAATCCTGCAGTCCAACTCCCCTGCCAGAGCAGGACCACTTAGAGTAGGTTACTTGCTTTATAATATGCTTTATAATTGTTGTAATTCAGTTATGAATACATATATACATATTTGGGGAAAGTATTTCAGGAATCTTAAGGTTGTGGAAAGTCATAAAGATCCCTCCTTTTAAAAATTTTAATGGCTTTATCCTCCGCCTTTGTTTTTCTGCTTATATTTTCTACCGCTCAGTGACAGTTCAAAGAGCGTATTATGATCACTGAGAATGTTTTGTTTAGAAGAGATTGTTTAGAGTCAGAAGAATAACTTAGCATTATTTTCTTGTAAATTATCCAGAGCTCAGACATAGTAAAAGATGAACATGAAAAATATGCGTACTGTTTTTTTAATCACATTATTGGAAATCGCAGCTGGTGGCAATTTCAGAAATAGTTCCAATAGTTTCTTCAGTTTAACACTAAATACTGAATCACAGCTGGTCAGGAAAGTTTGGTTTGGTCAGCTTTTTTTTATGTATGTGTTTTGTAGTCCAGGAAAGAGCTGAGAGAAACAAAATACAATAAAAACATTGACATTTGAATATGCTATATTTTTATGGAGGAAATTAAAAATATAGCACATTTTCCCCCCTATCAAATTGTAACAAAGCAGAAAAGCCTATTTTACAGCTTTTTAGAATCTGACAAATTAGTAGAGAAACATGTGGTAGAAATTTTTACCAACTGTTTCTAAGCCTGTAGCTCATGTACGTCTTCTAGATGTAGCTTAAGACAGTATATTAGCTGAGCTCTGCTCCTGTACTGATTTTTAAACAACTTGGCATTGGGGTAAAAATCAACTAAACAGACCTTTGGTGCACCTAAAATGACAGCTCTTATGTTACATATTGAAGCTGCATCAGGCAAAGATGAGATTGGACAGTGGGAAAAGATCTTCAGTAAGGATAACTGACCACTGGAGCAGGCTCCCCAGGGAAATGGTCACAGCATCAAGCCTGTCAGAGTTCAAGATTGGATGATGCTCTTTGTCATATGATTTAGTTCTAAATAGCCCTGTCACGAGCAGAGAGTTGAATGGATCTCTTCCAAATTGAGACAGTCTATGATTCCTTTACATTAATGAGTAAATAGGTTTGATTTTTCTCACACTACAATAAATACTGTAATTTCTTTTTGCTCATATGCATATGTAGCTTTAGAAAGTATATAGAAAATTTAGTGAGCTGAAGTCTATTCAAGACAGTGGAAACATATTGCATTGAGCAAAGATTTAACAAGCTCTTAGCAACACAGACAAAAAGATTTTTAGTGCATTACTATGAGAAATGCAAAGATCTTTAAGTCTCTGAAAATTAAAAAGTACAATTATACTTTGAAATTATGAAAATACTGTTCAAGTATAACTGCACAACTTCAGATAGATGGAACACAATGATGTCTGCTTACAACTGAAATATAATATCAATAAAAATCACCAAGAAAAAGACATCCTAATCACCCTCCCTCACCATTTATGTAAATGAGACTTATCTAAATCATACTGACAGAAGGAAATTCCAAAATATTATTGTAAGAGTAAAATGTTTGTGATATGTGTTTGTGTTGCCCATTTTAAGCAGCATGGGCACCACATATCATTGGAAGAAGAGGGGAGTATAGCTCTTCTGCAAGGAATATACTGCATTGTTTTCAGTCATTACCAGCATTACAACCTCTCTGAAAGAAAAAGAATATGCCCCTGACATTAGACAGTGAACAAATCCTTCTGAGTGTGTGACTCACCACCTCATTTACAAAAGTGTGCCAGAGAGTCTGCAAAAGTAAATTAAAGGCCCAGTGGCGATGTTGTTACCAACTTTCTCTTTAATAAATCTCTATTAGGCTCAATGTTTTTCTATAAAAGTGGCCTTTGGTAGACAGTTCAGCAAGATAATGGCTTCACAAACAGAAAAGACCTTTTTGGATTGCAACATTGCTGCTGTGAGATCCACCCTCTGTTCCCAGCCAGTGCGAACAAGGGACAAAGACTTCTGTAATAGAATTGTAACAGTCCTTTTGACTGTCTCTTTTTTTTCATTTCTCTTGACTTACCCAGATGTGGCATTCTTATTACAGAATATCTCAGTATTAGAGTACAATGAAAAATAAATCCATGCTGAATCTGGATGACATCCAAAACAGCAACAAAAAATATTTACCTGCCTCTTTTGGTTTTAAATTTAAGTGCTAACTACAACAAATGTTTGAAGTCTTTTAAAATTTTGTTTAAAGAAAAGGATTTGCTATTTTTTACAGTAGATAAACTAGCATAAAAAGTCGCAGTTTTGATACGATTGTGAAAGCTTGCATCTCAAAGTAGTCACAGCCTTTCCACAGGACATTTATCAATCTTGAACATTTGGTGTCACTTGTGGGTTCTTGGCTTCTGCCTCACTAGACTGCAGGTGACACAAAGTTTCTAAAAGCAGCAATCGTTTAGTATTAGCTATGGGTATGATTATAGCCACAGAGATTTTAATACCAAAGTCAGTGTTGCAATCAAAGCATATTCTACATTGAAGTGTAACTGTTCATTTAATTGTAACCTTTCAATAGGATCACAGGATAATGGTGCTGAAGAAGGATGTCCAGCAGGTCAAGGGAGATGATTCTGCCCCTCTGCTCTGTGTCCAGCTCTGGGGGTTCTAATATAAGAAGAACATGGACTTTTTGAAGCAGGTCCAGAGGAGGGCCACAAAAATGATCAGAGGGATCTAACACCTCTCCTGTGAGGAAAGGAGGAGAGAGTTCGGGTTGTTCAGCATGGAGAAGAGAAGGCCCTGAGAAGACTTTATTGCAGTCTTTCAGTACTGGGGACAGTTGAACTAGATGACCCTTAAAAGTCCCTTACACTCCAAACTATTCTAAGAACTCAGACTAGCATGGCCTGGTCATCTCAAGGGGCTTGGTACAAACAGGATCTCCATGGATGGAGCTGGATGGAGCTGACCCGCTGCTTGATCATTTTAACAGTGAAGCATCTTATGCCCAGTCTTAACTGGCCTTTGCTTCAACTTATGCCCACCATGCCCTACTGTAAAGAGCTTTGCTGCATCTCCTTGATGACCACCCTACAAAGCTGCTGCTATGTGCCCCTGAAGTCACCTCCAGGCTGAACAAGCCCTAGTTCCACACCATCTCTTCACGGGGTAAGTAATCCAGTCCTAATTATGCTTGTGGCCTCCACTGAACTCACTTCAGCTTGTTAATATCATTCTTCTATGGGAACATCCAACCCAAAACCTAATACAGTAATCTAGATGTAGTCTAATAGAGTATTACCATTTATGTATATATAAAGCAAAGAATCTGTACCATATCTTGCACCAAGCAGTTTTAAAGATTTTAAAGTGTTGCTTTCATGTTAAAAGAAAAAAAAAGCCAGAAGCACTATTGAGCAGTTGTTATCCTTTTCAAGTGACACTACAAAAAGTGACACTACTTTATGATTACAGAGCTAATGGTTCTCATTGTAGGATTGTAGGATCATTAAGCGATCTTGTGATAAACCTTATTCTTGAAAGGGTTTAGGTGCCTAAAACCCAGCAGATGAGATAAAAACATTTCCTTGGTATATGAAAAGTGAAATACCTGCACATTCTGTACAGTCAGGTACATAAACAGGGAAAGTGACATCTCAGCAGACAACTCATATCTTGATCATTTGGGATACACATATATTACATCAATTACATAGTTTACTCTCTTCTGTCCGATCCAATCAATGTACCAAGATCTAATGCCTAATGACAACAACATCAGAGCTCAGCACTTCCATTTAAAACCTGACCCAGAGAGACATCGCTGTTCTTCAGAATAAATTTGGGGCTCCAGATATATGCAATCTGCACACTTGGAGACTAAAAGGCCATTTCTGCCCCCAGCCAGACTAGGCAGGCTGGGATTGCACACCAATGCCCTGCCATTGTCCAGAAAGAACTGCAAGAATTGACAATGCCAAAAAAACAAAGTCAAAAAACCTTATATCCCAGGAAGGCACTTGGGATGAAAAGACCTTGGTTCTAGCTGAGTAACCAGGATCATGTATTTCATTCACTGACTTTTAAGTGCAAAATGACTCTTTCCTTGCATGCAGTCACCTAGGCATAAAATCAAGCTCTCATTCAATGACTGCCTCTCTAGCTTCATGGCTTCTGAATTTCTAAATGCAAAATATCACATCATATAGGTTAAGAAAAATTTAGAAGCCTCATCTTGTTGAGCGCTTAACTTGCAGTCTACTGTACAATGTATCAACTCTACCTCACCTTTTGGCTTTGATTTAAATGAAGCGAGTGAGCCACTTCTCTTGAAGAAGAAGAATGGCTTAGGCTTCTAAATGTCAGCAGGCTTCAAAGTCACGCACTTATTGTTCAGAAGTGAGTATTTGGGCAGTTCATAGTGGATCTCATTAGAGCATTTCAGAATTCAGAATATAGATAAGGTCCAAATCCACTACAAGCACTATGAGGTAGACAGATCACAGGACAAGTATCTATAGTTGGGACAGCAATTCAAGAAAATATATCTGCGTTTGAAACATTGTATTAGAGAAAGTAATTCAGGCACAGTTCTGGTACCCGCATGGATTACTTCTGTGTGTATTTTTTTCTTACGTGGCTTTAATTATGTGAAGCCTTCAAAGATTGTATTAGGCATAAATATTGGCATAGATAAATGATTAAAACTAAAATAAATGTGAGTCAAATTGTCTTTGGGAAAGCTCAAGCTCCAGAAGAGTCACCATTCTTCTATTTTCTCATAAAAAACATGAGTAGACATTTCTAACAAAATTCATCACTCAGTTGCATGACGAATGAATTAGGGCTGTGCTTTCCTAATAAACATCAGCATAAATGTGCTTGGAACATTAAAATTTTGATCATAATAATCTTTTATATATGTAGATGGTTTTGAATTACTAACAACAATTACTACTATGCTATAACATTCCTATGTATTGGTATTTCATTGTTTCCAAAGCATAGAGAAAAATCTCTCCAGTTGGTATTGCCTTACTAATCTCTGGAAGGAGCTAAAACCAAGTGTTGCCTCTATTTATAAGCCTAGTGTGGGTTTATCAGTAGACATGAAAAAATAACCAATGAAACAGTTCCCCCCACGTTAATAAACATGTAAGCAGTCAGATTTCAACTGTCTGGCAAGTTTGAAACAAAGTTAAGCTTTAATTCCCCCGTGATTTTAGATTACCTTGGATACTCTGTTTGCAACCTCTCTGCCTACTGTCAGCCCCTGAACAAAGGTCCGTGCAGCAATGAACGCTCTAGTCACTTGAACCTTCAGCTTCCTGGGTACATCTCCAAACGGCTTCAGCTGGTCTGTGTACTTGCTTACACACTCCAAGTAGTCCTCAGAGAAATGATACTGGGGGTTTATGAGCTGGAACATCCGTTCCAGCAGCCGAGCCCAGAAATCGTTCAGCATTTCCTCTAAGTTGACATTGCCTCCTGTGTAATACCGCTTCAGTTCTGTGAAGAGGTCCTGGAATACCTCCGAGTTCTGCATGTACAGCATGCCGTATGTCCGGACAAACATGTCATTTAAGGATCTTTCTGCATTCTCCAGAAGTTCTCGGAAAAATTCTGCAGGGAAAACAGGCAGGTGTTAAGGGATATAATAGTAATGCACGAAAGGTTTTTTGAATGCATTCCTGTGTTACCATTAGTAAAGTTTGTCTTAATATGATGTTACCACAGTCCTTTACTAGTGAATTGATCTATTTGTATAGGAAAATGCTTTATTTAGAGGTAAATAAAAATAGAGCATAACCTGAATTGCCAAAGAAGGTAGAAAGACACAGAAACTAAAACGCTGAACATGAAAAACTCATTTAAAAAAAACATAAGTGAGGGTAGTTCCACTTCTTCATGTAATATTTGAACACAGCAATCCCCAACCCTTGCAGTGTCCTCCATAGCCAGTGTACTAAATCTTCTAAGCTAAAACTAAAGCCATTAATATGATGATTTAACTGAAAAAGGAATAATTGTAAAATAGCTAGATAATTATAAGTTCCATTTTGCCAAATTTTTTACAATGCAGAAGAACAGTATGGAAACAAATCTGAAAATTTATTTGCAAAAATTCTTGAAGAGAGCTTGCAATAGAATAGACTGAAAATTAGCAGAATGTCCCTTGAAAGTATTACATGTCTAGGTAATACTAAGAAAATGATAGTATTTTCAATAATTTGCTGCTCTACTAAAGAACAGTACTAAAACTCTCCACCAGTCTTATCACAGCCAGCCTACTGATTCCAGTTTATGCTACTTTTGGTTTTGGAAACGGCAGACCTTACTTTTTTTTTTTCCTTTTTTACCTTTTAAAAAAAAATATTTTAAGGAGTACAGACTTTACTGATTCTGTGCCTTTTATCTTCTCAGGTCCAAACCATAACTTACTTCTACATTTTGGCTTGTGGAATTTATTCTTACTGGAAAACTGAGCCCATGGGCTACAGTGGAAATATGTAATCATCTCTTCTGTTAAGATCCTTTAGCTGCCATATGATGCTTAGGTTTTCCTAGGAAACTCACTATGCGTGTACAGTAATTCTTTAAAAACATCTGACAGAAGCAGGCATAGATTCTCCTGGTTTTTAGAAGTATCTTCCTACAGGATCCACTTGTCAGTCTTCTTAAACCTCCTTTTTGAAAGCATTCAATGACTGTTAAGGCCTGTGAAAGGGGCACTGCTGACAGCAGTGCAGTAATAGCAACATATTGTGCAAAACGTTTATTTGGTGTGACTAAATAGTCTGCACTGATGTGGGAGTCATCATGCAGTCAGCTCTGAGATACTAGATTCTAAATACATGGTCATTGCCTATAGACACGTCTGCTTTTGCTAACTTAAGGGATGTTTTAATAAGAATACTCCATTAACATTGAATGCAGAACCCCTGCAATGCTAAAGACAAGAGAACAATTAAGACTATGTAAGTAAAGTTTGAGGGGGGAACTTCAACTTACCCTACTTTTACCAGTTTGATGCCCAGAGCATGGAGAGGTATTACAGGTAATTAGGAGAGACCCTGAAGAGCAGCAAAAAAGGAATTCCAGACACTCCAGACTGTGACTCAGCTTCACTGGGGAGCCTAACTTAAATGCCTCCATGCAAAGGCATGTAGAATGTGGAATACACAAGAGGAGTGAGAGATGTGTGCCTCACTTCCACAAGCTCTGGTCTTCCTGAGGGTCTTCAACCACTCCAGTATCTGTTGGACAGACAATACAGTAGGGCACAGGCAATCCAGGATATTCCTGGAATAGGTTGACAATATAACTTCCTTCTCCAATTGACAGAGGAATCAAAGTGGCGAGGTACTATACTGGACCTTGTTTATACCAACGAGGTGGGGCTGGTGGGGTCATGAAGTTCAAGAATAGCCTTTGCTGCAGTGACCATGAAATGGTGGGGTTCAACATCCTTAGGGCAGTGAGGAAGGCCCACAATAAGCTTGCTGCCCTGGAATTTGCAAGAGTAAACTTTGGTCTCCTAAGGGATTGGTTTGATAAAGCACCATAGGATAAAGTCCTGGTGGGAAGAGGGTCCCAAGAAAGACAGTTAATATTCAAGGATCATATCCAAGCTCGAGTGATGCATCTCAACAAAGCAGTCAGGCAACAACATCAGGAGGCCCTCATGGATTAACAAGGAGCTCCTGGACAAAGTCAAACACAAAAACGAAGTCTACAGAGGAGAGAAGCAAGGACAGGTAGCATGGGAGGAACAAAGATAAATTGTCCAAGCCACTAGGGATCAAGTTAGGAAAGCAAAATCCCTTATAGAACAATATCTGTCCAGAGACATCAAGGACAACAAGAGAAGCTTCTACAGACACACTGGTAATAAAATGAGGACTAGGGAAAATGTAGACCCTCTCTGGAAGGAAACAGGAGATCTGATTGCCCAAGACATGGATAATGCTGAGGTGCTAAACAACTTCTTTGCCTCACTTTTCACCAGCAAGTGCTCCAGTCATCTGCCCAAGTCATAGAAGGCAAAGGCATGGATTGAGAGAATGAGGAACCACCCACTATAGAAGATCAAATTTGAGACCATTTAGGAACCTGAAGTTGCACAAGTCCATGGGATCTGATGAGATGCATTTGTGGGTCCTTATGAAACTGCTGAAGTGGCTAAGCCAGTAGCCATCATATCTGAGAAGTCATAGCAGACTCTTAAAGTGACTGGAAAAGAGAAGACATAATCCTCATTTTGAAAAAGGGGAAAAAAAGAAGGCCCAGGAAACTACAGGCCAGTCAGTCTCTGTGTCCAGTAAGATCATGGAGCAGATCCTGGAAACTATGCTAAGGCATTTGGAAAATAAGGAGGTTAATGGTGACAGCCAATGTGGTTTCCTAAGGGCAAAGTCATGCCTGACAACGGTGACCTTCTGTGATGGGGTTACAGTGTTGGTGGATAAGCGAAGAGCAACTACTGTCATCTGAACTTGTGCAAACCCAATCCAACCCAATCCATTCTGTGATATTGTGATTCTATGATTCTATCATGTGGTCAGCTAAAACCAGAATCTAATAATCTTCTAATAATGCACACTGCCTGTAGTGATGAAGATATCTAACTCTCTAGTCACACAATCTAGAAGGCAAAAAGATAACAAAAAACTTTCGTCATTTTTTTTTTTAAAGGTTGAAGCCAGGCTTTCAAACAAGTACAACTGAATGACAACTGTGAAAGAATCACAAAAGCAATGAATTCAGGCCCCTCAACTTCCCTCCAATCAGGCTCTGTGTGCTGGGGGGCTGCCGCAAGTAATTCACATGCTGGTTCCTCACAATCCATAGCCATTTATCTCAAAAGATCATGCCATTTGCATAAGTCAGTCACAGCAAAGCATAATCAAGTTTGCTGACAGCTCCTTTTGTCTGAGATTGCTAGTCTACTACTTCTTTGTGTGTGAGATATTATTTAGCAATCTCTCAGTCAGTTTGTTGGAAGGTAACCAAACTTTTCAGGGAAGAATAGATTGAGCATGCATTGTGCATCTAACTGTGATTATTTGAACACAATGTGCCCCATGCTGGTCGCAACCTTTACTTATACTGCAGTGCAAACATTATTAGTAACTCGAAAAACTTAAATTTCATGTTAGTCCAAATTTACATTGTGTAGAAAATATGTCCTCTAAATAGCAGTACATTAATTTCATTTTTAGTCTTCTCGTAGGTCTCTAGTTTTTGAGAGCTATTGCTTAGAGTAAGTTACTATGCCATTAAAAAATTAGATCATTAGTCTTCCGCATGTTTTGCTACAAAAGACAGTTAGTATAAGAGAGTTATCTGCATCAGTAACCCTATGTGGGATCGGGATAATAAAGCAAAAGCAACTATAAAATTGGAAACTTTTTTAGTTCCAGAGAGGAAAAGATCTCCCCTGTTTCACTAATAAGAAAAATTCTCAATTGGCTCCTCCCGTCCAGCAAAATGAATGCCGCTGTGAACAATTACTTGCTAAAGAGATTGCAAATCTTCTATATATCAAGAAGGTAGTCTGCTTTGCAATGCTTATATACAGAAAGTGTCATGGAATTACTGGGCATTTGTCCAGTTACATCAGGAGAAATTATACTTGTTTCTGCAAAGATTGAATTTTTCCTTGGTCTTCACAGTAATTTAAACATTTTATGTTCATTGCAAAGATGATATTTCATCAACTTGCAGGTAGCTTTTGAAAAATAATGTAATACTTCAGCTCAAGTAAAAGAACGAAGATGAGACAGACATTAGTCATATTGCTTAATGTGCTTCTGGAAGGCACTCAAGTACTAGGGTAGGAGAGGAGAATCTATATAAAACAGAACTGCACAGGGATTTAAAATATATATCTTTTGAATTTTTTTTTCTGCCAAAATAGGCTGTCATAAGCAATGTTAATGCTGGAAATAATTTTTCCTAATTTTAACTGGTGATTCATTTATGTGACAGAATATGTCCTGGATATGGCTTATGTTGCAAGCACATTGTTATACAGCTTTCATTTATTAGCCAGAGGGTCTAAGCCTGCTCAGTTCAGCTTATGAGACAGTTGGAAAGGATAAGGTCTAAAGCACACTGAGATACTGAAAAGAAGGAGAGAAAATTGTTCTACATAGACTTAAATGGCATGTTTCCAGTCAATGGATAACACTTAAGCTAGTTTTCATGTTTAAACATTATGTGTAAATTTAGGATGCAAGATAAATAGTCTTGCAAGAGAGACAGTTTTAAAATGTCATCTGAATTGTTTTAAAATGATTTGGCTATAAGACAGCTCAGTTGTAAAACGAAAGGACACAGTGCATTGCTGGAGTCTCTTACTGAATGGTAGGTACTGCTCTCATTAAAAATAGAGTCTCGTTACCTCTCACACTACCTCCTCAACTGAAAGTTGCCTTTCTCACTTAATTTTAATATAGGTAATCTAGTGTCATAATGCAACTCAAATCTGGGAGCTAGTCTAATTCCAAAGTGATGACTAGTTGCAATGTCAGTGGATCAGGTCTGGGGATAATATTGCAAGATGACATGATGTAATAAGCACCTTCAACAAAACACAGTTACAACTATCCAGAGGCAACTATTAATTAGCTAAACAATGTTGGATTAAGCTGGATCTGATGTTCAATGATCATTGCCAGTCTGATAAGTTCCACTGTATTTTCTTTTGCATCTGTAATGTAAGCAAAACCAACATCTGACTGTAGGACAAGATGCAAAGCTCAAAGAAGGTTATTAGATTCCCAAAACCAAAAAGACACACATAAGCTTTTGTTGTGGTTTAGGCCCAGTAAAGATCAAAGAATCACACAGCTGCTCATTCACTCCTCCCCTTCTCAGTAGGATGGGGAAAACAAAAGTAACTGAGCTCTCATGGAAATGCCCAAGGACAGAGAAGGCTCGCTTGACTTATGGCGTGAGGCAAAACAAACAAGACTACTTGAACTGCGGAAGAAAACAAAAACCAGTTTAATCTGCCACCAGTCAAAACCCTAACAAAAAGAAAACAACACAGGGAGATAATGATGAAGAGTACAAACAGCCCTTTAAGACCACCTTCCCCCCACCCCTCTCCTCTTCCTGGGCTCAGACACTTGATCCTGGTGTCTTTACCTTGTCTTCACCCTTAGTGGCTCAGGAGACAGGGAATTGGGGGTACAGTCAGCCTGTTTCCTATCGCTTCTGCTGCTTGTCTCCCCTCATGGCAGGCAGACTCCTCACTGATCCTCCCTGCTCCAGTACAGGGTCCCTCACAGGCTGGGCAGCCCTGCATGGGCCACACTGATGTGCATTCATGCCAAGGGCTGCAGCTCCTCTCTGCCTCCTGTGTGGGTCTCTGCAGCCCGCAGGCTCTCCAGCACAGCCTGCACCATGGCCATCTCCTCACACAGTCTCTGGCCCCTGTGGGTGCAGTCACCTCCTCTAGCATGGGGTCTTCACAGAGCTGATGGCAACTATCAGTCGTGCCATTGCCCTCCATGGGTTGCAGGGAGACAGCTCCTCTCTCACTGCGGGCTGCAGAGGAATTTCTAGTCCAGCTCTCTTCCTCTCTTCCTCCTTACCTGACTGTCGGATCCTCAGGGTCACCTACATTTTATCTTACTCCTTCCACCTCCCCTCCCACTGCAGATTTCTTAAATAATGATGGCAGAGGTGCCAGATTGACCCAGTTGGGTTGGAACAGGGTCCAACTCAGAGATGGGGGAAGTTTTGAGAACTGCTTATGGGACCATCACTGCTGCTACCTCTCCAAAAAAGTAGCTCCACACAAACTCAATATAGTTTTAGGACCAAAAACACAAAAAGGAACGTTAACTTAATTGCAATACATTCTGCTCAGTTTTCTTTTTTAGCAGAACTAGATATCTGAATGCTGTACTATGGTGCATCTGATACTCTGGACACACAGTCTCACTGCTACCCTAGAAAAAACATCACAGTTGCCCAGAGCTCTTCAGAGGTTCTGAACAGGGATATATTACTGATCTTATATCAGCCTTTACGGAAAACATTGCTCAGGGTGGCATACTGATTTCATCCATCATTGACTAACACCGCCCAAAATACACAGGCGATTCCCCATTACAGACTTGTTCTCCTGCTTGTGAGCATTGATTTTCCATGAGCTCTGAGAATTTAGACATAAAAATTCTAGTGATTTACCATTCACTGTGAAGATGTGCATGCATCTACACTCTATGTGGACTTTAGGTACCTAATTTCATTTTACATCTTTGAACTTCTCAGTCCTGACATGGCTTATGGTAAGCAGGATGTTAGAATTCATGTAAGATAACCCCCTTTTTGGACAGAAAGGTTCTTTGGGGGCCCTTTAGGTACAGATACTTACATTCATGACATACATCATTGGCAGTATTTTTTTCACTGCCTTATTTCTGTCTTTCATTCCTTATTCATGAAGTCATATAAGAAAAAAAATGTTTTTATGAACTGTTCATCTTTTTGCAGGATTCACCCAAAGACTTTTAATTTTTCCTTTTCTAAAGATATTCTGTAATTACATCAATTACTGAAACTTGTGATTTACCTCAAAGAAATTCAAGTGAAATTTACCTCTGTGCTTGCTACACATTTCATTTTCCAACTGGTTATTTTTTAGGTTTCCAGACACTTTCTTCTAACTGTAACTAAACTTACAAAACAAAAAGAACTCAATTTAGCTTCCTGATTGAGAAAAAATTGCTGTAAGGAGAACACTTACAGCAGATTTTGTTTTCCTGAATTTTGAAATTTCATTTGTATTTATATTCAAGAGTGAACAAATTGTATGCATAAGGCTACCAGTGCATTTGTAGTACTTTTTTTGTGAGCCTGAATAACTAATTTTAAAATTCCCTTATAGTTTTGACAACTAGAAAAAAAAAATCACCTCCCATTAGGAACAACAAAAGCTGCAGTGTGATGAGGGCTGTCAAAAATTGCTCTCCTTTTTAAAATCATTTTGAATAAATACATATTGCATTTAAAGATGAAAAATACAAGTAAGATAATTAAATGTGTCATATATGTACAAATTTCAGAATAGGTGACTTACATCTTCTACTTATATCTTGGGTTAAGACACCTATGGGTGAAATCATTTAGCTCTTAATGTCTAGTGGTACATGTCTAGAATATCCTATACCTCTAAGTACCATTACATTATGAAATCTTTTGATTGCTACTAAAATTTTTAGATGTCAATGCAATCTCAAATCTTGTGAGTAAAGATGAGCTTTGAGTAGATGGCAGATCCTTTGACTCTATATTACTGTTCATTTATAGAATAACTTCTTTGTACATTGGTATTAAATATGTCATTTAAATAGAAATATCAGCCTAGCCTTTTTTCCATGCACTCGATCTAACCTGTCCAACTCATACCACGATAGATGTGTTTGTGTTTCTTCCCCATTCTCATGCCCCTAATTTTGATGCAGGACAGTGCTGTTTGCATTGTCTTCATTCTTCACAGTGGAGAGTGGTTAAGGATGGAACCTCAGTAGTCTCCCCTTCCTCTGGATCACCCCTCAGTCTCCTCTTCTCCAAGCTAAAGAGCCCCAGTTCCCTCACCTTTCATCATAAGGGAGATGCTCCACTCCCTTCATCAACTTGGTGGCCCTGTGCTGAACTCTCTCCAGTAGCTCCCTGTCCTTGAACTGAAGGGCCCAAAAATATTGTACGCAATATTCCAGATATGATGTCACGAGGACAGAAAAGAGGGGGAGGAGAACCTCTCTCCACCTACTACCCAAACCCCTGCTAATATACCACAGGATGCCATTGGCCTTCTTGGTGATGAGGGTACATTGCTGGTTCATAGTCATCCTGCTGTCCATCAAGACCCTCAGATCTCTTTCCCCTACACTACTCTCTGAGAGTTCATTCCCCAACCTGTACTGGTACATGGGGTTATTCTTTCCCAGATGCAACACTCTACATTTGTCCTTGTTGAATTTCATTAGAAAACATCGTTTATTAATACGTGAACGTGTCTAAAATGAAGACTTGATCCTCACATTGATTCTACACAGATAAACCTGCAACTTGATGAAACACATGAGAACTATTAAATTAGATGCTTGTAGGCAAATATACTTTTGAAATCTTTAATATTCTCTAGAATCTGAATTCATACACTGTGGCATCTGGTACTTTATACTGATGATGTATTCTTGATTAGAAATACGAAAACTGAAAGTCCCAAGATTCTCTCAAAGAATTCAACTATAGAGAAATAGCCAAAAAAGAAAATGCAGGGAATAAAAACAAAGCAATGAGATAGCTTTACACATAATTTATATATACACACCAATATCTGTCCCTGAAGGTTCTACTTTCATTATCAAGTGGAAAATACCCAAGTGAAGTACTCATAAAACATAGGCAAAATGTTATATGGCATCAGAAGGCCACATTCTAGAATATTTATGAATGGGCATTTAAATGCTATAAGCATTTAAATGCTTATAGCAGTAGCACTGTCATGAATATCCATGACCAAAGAGACATGTAGCATTCCATGGATATCTGTGAATTTTAGAATGATGAATTTTACATCATATGTTCATAAAAAGGCGTAATGCCACATGAAACATTCATGAGTCACCACAGTTTCTTATGAAAAACATTTAAAGCTTTCATGAAAATGATATTAACAATATATAAACTATGGGACTCACTGCAATAACTGTTTTAAAATATAGTGACTATTCTGGTTTTCCCTATGCACCACTAGAGGCTATTAAATATCCAGTTCAATAGTTAAGGAGATTTACTATCTAACATTTTGTATGAAAATTCTTTTCCATGCCTATAAACTACAACAACTGTTTAAAGGTATTAAAAGTTTGCTGATTTTTAATACAGAGAAGTATAAGGTGGACCTGAAAACCCTGGGGGAAATTAACAACAAATTGTCTTGCTTCAAAGCAGACATAACTGATTTAAACCAGAATAATTTATGTATTCTCTCCAAAGAAGAAAAACAATCAGGCAACTTTTCAACCAGCAGGTCCCAAACCATGGGCAATATTTCCTACAGGTAGACTCAGACCTGTGATGTTTCAAGATCAGGTGTTGCTGCGGACAAACGTGTCACCAAAGTCAGTGCAAGCCTTCATGTCTGTTGCTCTTAAGTTACTTTGTAGTAATCTATATTATAAGCCACTCTTACAGTAGTTTATAATGGGCTAAGGGTAGGAGTAATTCAGCTGGAAGAAGGCTCAGTCTGGCCAGAAGAAAACACTGAAGTCTTCAGTTTTTAATTCACTTTGATTTACAATGTACTGATTAAACACAATTTAACAGTAGAGATAGAAATCTCAACCTGAATTTAGGCATGCATATGACTTAGGAGGACTTCTTTGCCTCCCTTGGAATAGTGGCTTTTTTTTTGTTCCTTAATTTTAAACAAAATAGAATACTGTGAAGAGCTGTCATAGAGGAGTTTGAAGACTTGTTCTTGAGCCCTATTCAGCTTCAAGAAGGGAGTGTTTTCTGAAGCATTTACTGGATTACATCCATTCAGTGAAGTACAGAGTGCAGTTGCTGAATACCGGTGTGGAAAGATGAGTATTAAATGGAACAAATTGGGTGCATTACAGTATGTTTATAATTAGAACTGCAGAACCTTTTATGTCACACTTGCAAGTGCAGAGAGTTAAGAAATAAATGCACACTTGTATTTATTTAACTGCTGTAAATCAATTCAAGTTTTCTATCTCATTTCACTTTTCTCTCTCTTTGAAACAAGGTCATTTTACTATTAATAAAGAAACCGTATATTACGTACAAAAAAACCTTGAAGATGGGAGACTTGAAAAAGGTACTACTGTAATAACAGAATCATAAAATAGTAGGGTTGGAAGGGACCTCCAAAGATCATCTAGTCCAACTCCCCTGCAGAAGCAAGTTCACCTAGATCAGGTTGCATAGGAACATGTCCAGGCAGGTCTTGAAGACCAGCAAGGAAGGAGATTACACAACCCCTCTGGGCAGCCTGTTCCACTGCTTTGTAACCCTCACAGTGAAACAGGCAGAAGCCTGCTGTAAGAGGAGTTCAAAATTTGACTTCCTATTCAAATCATTATATACATAAAATCAACTTAGTATGTGTGTGCAGTTTAAGACAAAATGAAGTCATGTTGATGGTTTTTCTAGATACCTCCGAATGCAGCTAAGAACTTCTGTTATGGTTTAACACCACTAACAAAAAAAGTTAAAACTACCTCCAAGATTATTTACTTCTTTTAGAGCTTATCCAATTTTGCTACATCCAAACTCAAAGAAACTCCATGCACCCTTAAGGCCAAGCAGTATTAAATCCATACTGTTTTCCCAGTTGTTTCCTGACACTATTTGGACACTGAGTGTGGTACTACTTCTTACTGTAATAATGCAGAGGTATGATTGAATTTCTTGCTTGTAAATTGAGCTACAAGATCAAACTTCACTGAAGCAGCAAACTCTCTTTTGTGACACTAAACTAAGTTAACTTTACTATCAGGAAGTGCATTTGAAAGTTCTCAGTTTTTTAGAGGTGTATGTCAGGAGGGTGGAGCAACACTTTTTTTTCTGTAGTGTCTAGTGAAAGGACAAGGGGTAATGGAAAAAAAACTGGAACACAAAGCATTCCCCTTAAACTTAAGGAAAAACTTCTTTACTTTTAAGAGAGAGGGAGTCCTGGCACATGCTGCCTAGGGAGATTGTGGAGTCTCCTTCTCTGGAGGCTTTCAAAACCCACCTGGATACGTTTCGGACCTCATCTAGGTGGACCTGCTTTAGCAGGGGGGTTGGACTAGATGATCTTTAGAGGTCCGTTCTAATCCTCACCATTCTGTGATTTTGTGATTAAGAATAAGGTTGAGGATTAACATTAAGGATAATACAGCTGGCTTCAAAGAAGCCACAAGTATAGGAAAAGATCTGTTACTTTTGAAGAAAACAGCCTTTCAGATCCCAAATCTGCATTCATGTGGTGGTAGAGAGACCCTGGGGCCTGCTATGGGGCTTTGTGAAGTCAATAAACTTTTCTAATTGAATGTTTCAAAGATCAGGGATAAAAAAAAAAAGTTTGTTTTTCAATAACTTTAAAGTAAATACAATTCTTCATCTGCAGACATCAGCTCACTGGATCAAGATGCTGCATGATTGATTTTTATCTGACCTACCTTCTCAACAGAAACCTTTTTTCCTCCTAAGAGTATGTCTACTGGGAAATTTTTCCACTCAGAAGGAAACTTATGTAAAAAATGGCACAATTAACTGATAAGCTGTTTTTGCAAGATTGGTAAATTTTTAGAGTTACATTAGATTTCAAACAGTATAATCTAAATGTTCTTCTAAATCCATAGGCCCTGATGGTGCTGAAGGAGGTGGTTGAAGTCATTGCTAAACCACTCTCCATCATCTTCAGTAAGTTATGGAGAACAGGAGAGGTGCCTGAGGACTAGAGGAGAGCAAATGTCACTCCAGTCTTCAAAAAGGGCAAGAAGGAGGAGCCAGGTAACTACAGACTGGTCAGCATCACCTCATCCCTGGAAAACTGATGGAACAATTTGGATAACTTGTGCTATTTCGAGGCACATAAAGGACATGAAGGTCATTAGGAGCAGTCGATGTGGTTTTACCAAGGGGAAGTCACGTTTGACCACCCTGATAGCCTTTTATGAAGATGTAACCAGACAGATAGACAGTGGTAGTGCGGTGGGTGTGGTTTATCTTTTCAGTCAAGCATTTGACACTGACTCCCACAGCATCCTGGCAGCAAAACTGAGAAAATGTGGGCTGAATGATCAGGTAGCGAGGTGAATTGTTAAGTGGCTGAAGGGAAGAAAGCAGAGAGTTGTGATCAATGGGGCAGGGTCTAGTTGGAGGCCTGTATCTGGTGAAGTCACTTGGGTTGGTGCTTGGACCGGTACTGGTCAATATATTTATCAATGACTTTGATGAGTGAACAGAGGGTACTGTCAGCAAGTTTGCTGACGATATTAAACTGGGGGGAGTGGCTGACACACCAGAAGGCTGTGCTGATTGTCTATGAGACCTGGACAGGCTGGAGAGTTGGGCAGAGAGAAATCTAATGAAATTCAATAAGGGCAAGTGTATAGTGTTGCATTTGTGAAAGAATAACCCCTTGTACCAGTACAGGCTGGGGAATGAACTTGTAGAGAGTAGTATAGGTGAAAAGGGACCTGGGGGTCTTGGTGGACAGCAGGATAAGCATGAGTCAGCAATGTGCCCACACGGCCAAGAAGGCCAATGGCATCCTGGGGTGTATGAGAAGGGCTGTGGATAGTAGGTCGAAAGAGGTTCTCCTCCTTCTCTGCTCAACCCTTGTGAGACCACATCTGGAATATCGTGTCCAGTTCTGGGCCCCTCAGTTCAAGGACAGGGAGCTGCTCGAGAGAGTTCAGCACAGGGCCACCAAGTTGATGAATGGAGTGGGGCATCTCCCTTGTGATGGAAGGTGAGGGAGCTGGGGCTCTTTAGCTTGGAGCATACTGAGGGGTGATTTCATTAATGTTTAAAAATATGAAAGGGGCAGGTGTCAGGAGGATGGAGCCAGGCTGTTCCCAGTGATGTCCAATGATAGGACAAGGGGAAATGGGTAAAATCTGGAAAACAAAAGGTTCCAAAGAAACATAAGGAAGAATTTCTTCACTGTGAGGGTGAGGGAGCACTGGAACAGGCTGCCCAGGTGGGTTGTGGAGTGTCCTCTGGGGAACTCAAAACCCACCTGAATGAGTTCCTGTGTGACCTACTCTAGGTGGTCCCGATCTGGCATTGGGGTTGGACTAGATGATCTTTCGAGGTTCCTTCCAACCCTTAGCATTCTGTGATTCTGTGATTCTGTGAATGAGGCGGAGAAATCTTGGTACAGCTAGAGCAAGTAGGGATTTCTTTGAAGGGAACACAAGATAACGCACCTTCTGTTTTTTAATTGAAACAGTGTACTTCCTTGAATGAGGACCTAAGTAACTGTGAGAAGATTTTCAAACATATTAAAACAGTGATAACTTCTGAAAAATGGAAACATTAGTTAAGTTACATATTAAGTGACACTAATGACACTGCTCCTTTCCCATAATAAGAAATTTTATAAGTACATTATGATGTTATGTAGTCTAGATGGCTTTATACTTTTAGTGTTTCACATTTACAAATTATTTAATTAAAATGTGGTTTCCAATAGGTGACTTTCATATTAGAGTTCAGCATGAAATGATATTGCTCATTCAACCTATTATCTCAAAAACATTCACCAATTTCACCGAAGAAGCATCATTTTATCAGTCACATGTTCCTCTCTTGCAAAGACCACATATGCATTCACACTTGCCCATAATAATTGCACATAGAATACATTTCAAATTATATTTTCTTTTAATGACACAATAATTGCAATAGGTGCCATAAAGCCTATCTAATATGTATTTACTCATTAAGCACTTTAATGAGTGTTACATATCCATACATAGTTTATAGTTTTAGTCCCTGAATACAGTAAAGATTGAAAATATAACTGTAGAGGGTAGTGAAAAAGCTTTTTTGTTCATTACACAGAAATATCAGATTTTGTCTTTGCAGTGAAGAGTTGTAAAGAAATGTTTCATAACACCATAAATACAGGCTCTGATTTAATCTGATTTAGTTGAAAGTCATGATTTCTAATACTCTCATTATTACTATAATGTATTATAAATCGAAAATTTTGGTGTTGTTTTACCTTGGTTTTGATTTTGTTTGTTTGATTTTTTAAATTTTGTGACAATAATGAGGTTACTACCTAAGAACTAAACAAATTCATACTTTACATACAATAATTTCTAATGCTTTAATATACCTCTGCCTCTGGAAAATCTCAGACCTACCCTCTATTTCTTTTTACTTTGTAATCCTTACAAAGTTTGACAGGAAATAAAAAATTCAGTCTCATGTTATTTTGCTGCTGGCTGATACATTGGCATCAGATTCAAGGGCTTCCTGTTATCCTTTAAAGCCAAATGTGAAATCATAAATACATGCTCTGCTCTGAAAGGATAGAAAACCCAGAGACACAAATCCAGGCCAACCAGGAGGAAGTAAAGGGTTAGAAAAATACACACATTCTGATTCTTTGGATTATTTCTATGTTCTTGAAGCAATGCATAGGCCTGAAGCTGACATTGTCCTGGAATAATGAAGAACTTAATCATCTTTCTGGTTTTAAAAGAAGTAAGGCCATCACTGTTATTAACTTCATATATATATATCATTTAGAGTATAATATAAAATTCAGAAAGTTCAGGCAAACAAGTACATGCAAAAAAAATGCCCATTCACTAAAGTTTTTTTCCAGATGTCAGATAAGCTTTAAAAAGACACAACACTTGAGAAATGATTTTTACTTGAGGTAGGAGAGGGAGAATTTCTGAATTAATAAAACTCGACCATTATTTTTTAACATCACAGAATCTGCATTCTTTGCTTCTGTCTATGCATATCAAGTGGATATTAATGTGATCATGAGTCCTGGTTTTTTTCTTTTATTATTATTTTCTCATTTATTCCTTCAATCTTATCTTTTTTCTTGCTAGATTTACCAAGGAAGTGATTAGTATTTCAGCCTAGTAGGCAGCAGCCATTTGGGTCTGCTAATCTGCAATGTGAAATAAAAGGATGGGAATAATGTAGCATTGCTTTGCTTGGATTATTGTTAAAAGGTTCAAATCTTCACTGACATTCTGCTCCTTTGATTTCTGCTATCTTGACCTGGAATATATGTGGTCTATATTATGAACCTGATTCCCTGAGCATCTGTTTACCCAATCTTTCTTTGAACTGCTGATGGTAATGAATCTCCTTCCTTCAGCCCCAACTGCTGCATTCAGTTATCATCAAGCATAGGCATCAACTAGAGCTCTAAACTTGCCCTGATGGATGGAATACTAACCTTTCACAAGATTAGAGACACAAGATGCTCTAGAGATAATAAAATTCAAATAGGTTTATTTTAAAGGGCAACTCAATCTCGATTTTGTTCACGGGTCACTTGACAGATCATTTGTCAATGTAGTTTTTGTGTCCTTCCGTGTCTGGCTTCTGTGCAGTGCTCCAACTGTTTCAAATTAAGTGAGCCCCAATAGGCAGAGTTCATCAAGGGTCTAGCTTTATCCAAAACAGCACGGTACTCTTTCAGCATGGAGCTAGTACCTTTGCTAAAAGTGCATCTTAGGTGGGTGGTACTTGCATGGTGGAGAAGTTTTTCTTAGCATTTTCAGGAAAGCACAGCAATTACAATAATGATAAGCATCTTGAATGCTTTGAATGTTAAGATCCCGTTTGATCATGGAGCAAAAGTCTTGCTAGTATTATGACTGCCAGCTGTGCAATATATGCAGTAGCTGTAAGTTAAGAAATTTGTAGCTCATGAACAGCCATTTTTAATGTGCTTGTCAAGCTCAACTATGTAAAAGTGTTTACAAATCAAGTATTTAAGTTGGGTACCTACAGGCATGAAGATAAGGCTCTTACAAGTGTGGTAAGAAGATTCCTCTAGATTTAAGTTTCAGTGTTCAGTGTTACAAAAGTCAGTTGGGATCCTGTGCAGATAAAACAGGTAAAATCTCCTGCAGCCTCTAAGGTTGTAGATATTCAAAACCTAACTCTGTGGTTTAATTAAGCAAAAAGACATGATTATAACTAGTCTGCTTAGAGAACAAATATTTTTGAAGACAGTGAGTATAATGTCTGGCCTTCATTTAGGAGAAGGATAAAAATAATTAAAAGGCTTACATAAAGCAGATAGTTAAAGCTGCAGGTATATCTATTGCATGTAAACTACAGCACTTCTGTGAGTTAGCCAGGAGACTGGAGGCTGGCTTCTGTGTGCAGATGCTGGCAACTGGATTCCTTTCCAGGAGAGAGAGGGGGAGAAAGGGGATGACATGCAAATGAATCGCTTCAGAAATGCATATAAAAGAAGCCAGAAAAGCTCAGACAGAGGAATGTTTTATGCTTAGATTTAGGACAACACTGAAAATGACAATGCTCTAGAAATAAAATTGAAAACCCTGACTTTCTTCTACAGAACTTAGTTCTTGCAAGTTTATAAGGGTGACAGTTTAGAATAGCAAACACTTTGGATGGAAGACTGCATTCTTTTAGCTTCCCAAAGCAAGGATGTCTACTTCATATTTAAAATTCAGTGGTTGATGAGTTTGCATGATAACTAAGTAGGACAGATTTGATGGAATATGCATCTAAGATGTGTACTGGATTAAGTATGAAATCTGGAAACTGGAAAATAAAGATTTTTTTTGTGCTGTTTTAAAAGCCTTAGAACAACATGAAAAATGTATTTGTGATGCATTTTGAATGTATTAGCTGTGTCAGCTCCCAAACTAGTCTATTCTTAGAATTGCAATCATATTTCTGGTGTCCATTTACATTGTTTAAATTTCATAATTGAATGAGTTCTTAATATTTCAGAAACTGTTTCCATTTTCATAAAGTTTTAATATACACAGTTCACATTATTTTTCTTTATTGTTTTTGCTCCCAAATTTGGGGATGGTTTTGCTGAAGCTAGACCAGACCCTCTGAGACAGGGAGCTAGATGATGAAGTCTTGGAGAGCTGGTGCTCTGGAATAGTGAGGGGTGCAAGAATGCTCACTCTCACATCTAGTGTTTTGGGCAGAGAAGAACATCATGAGGTTCAACAAGAGCAAGTGCACAGTCCTGCATCTGGGAAGGAACAACCCCATACACCAGTACACAGACTGGGGATTGACCTGCTGGAGAGCAGCTCTGTGGAGAGGGACCTAGGAGTCCTGGTTGGCAATAAACTAAACATGAGCCAGCAATGTGCCCTTTTGGCCACAAAGGCCAATGGCATCCTGGGATACATCAAGAAGAGTGTGGCCAGCAGGTCAAGGGAAGTTCTGCTCCCCCTCTCCTCTGCCCTGGTGAGGCCTTATCTGGAGTCTTATGTCCAGTCTGGGCTCCCCAGCTCAAGACAATCAGGGAACTTCTGGAGACAGTCCAGCGCAGGGCCACCACTATGATCAGGGGACTGGAACATCTTACTTATGAGGAAAGACTGTGGAGACTGGGGCTGTTTAGTCTAGAAAAGAGAAGACTGAAGGGGAATCTCATTAATATTTACAAATACCTAAATGATGAGTGTCAGGAAGTTAGGGCATCCTTTTTTTTGATGATATCTAGCAACAGGACAAGGGGTAAAGGGCTGAAGCTGGAATACAAAAAGTTCCATTTAAACATAAGAAAAAAATTATTTCACTGTGAGGGTGAGGGAGCCCTGGCACAGGCTGCCCAGGGAGGGTGCGGAGTCTCCTTCCTTGAGGGTCTTCAAGGCTTGCCTATAATCATTCCTGTGAGACCTGATCTAGGTGGACCTGCTTCTGCAGAAGGGTTGGACAAGATGATCTCTAAAGGTCCCTTCCAACCCTACCATTCTATGATTCTATGATATTGAAACTAATTTTATGGTCTATGTTTTTAAAAATAACTCCAGGAAATAACTCCTTAGGTATGGACATCCTCCACAGATACCTAAAGATTGGTTTCACATATATTTAGAAAAAATTAATGTCCAATGCTTATTACTGGAACCAGAGAAAGAAACACTTAAGTGCACAAGTTCCTGAATCAGTTGCAAGATTCATGTGAGTGAATTAAGTCTTTTTATTAGAAGATATGAAGTTTTCAGATAATCATCTGTCTTTGCTACTTTACTGACAACTCCATCAACCTATGTATAATTTTCTACCCATGATAGATGTAAAATGGGCTATGGAATTGTCACACGATCATACAGACTAGAGAACAGGGAATTCAGGTCTGTGTTACTTGAATTGTTCACACAAAAGGAGACTACATCGAATCAAGACCTTTCAGGAATATCAAAGCTCCCAATCAGCTGCCATGGAGATGGATATGACAACTAACAATCCAGGCTGCAGGCAGATGCTGTGACCCTCCAAGAGTCAAGGGCTGGGATGGTGGAAGAAGAGTTGAGGAAGTAGTCATTGTGATCAGACTGTCAGACTAGTCACTAACTTACCTCAAATTTTAATTACATGAATTTTAGTGGTACATTTCATCCCAGTAATGTGTCTTTCATAGACTTTTCTACAGAGTTTGAAATCTTCAGTCAGCATTCTTTCAAATAAACCAGGTGTTTCTTCTTCCAAATTATACAACTTCCAAATTACACAAGTAAAGAAACAGTATTTTTATGAAAAACAAAATAAGCCACGTAAACGTACATGTACAAACTGCAGTCTGGCAGGCTTTCTGGAAATACACATGCAAATAAGGAAATTACTGAGAAGCTTATCTGTCAGTTTAAAGTCAGAACTAAGTACCTGGAAGTATGAAATCTAGCATCAGTCTTAGCTCCAAATATAACTGCTGAGCTGAGCACTCAATAATCTCTTCTTTTTTTTTTTATGAAGCCTCATAGGCAAGTACACACAAAGAAAAGTTAAAGAACTTAATTTGATTTAAACGAAGCTGCTCTAATCACACACAGAAACAAGTACAATAGCCAAACTAAGCTTTTTTTTTTTCCAAAAGAACAACACTTGGCCTAAACCACAACAATATGCTCTTCATTGTTAACTTTGAATTTTCTTGCTTTGGTGGGATTAAGTCAGACCCTTAACATTATGTTAATGTAGCCTTTTGTGGTTTAATTACGAGGTTTCCTCAAGAGTGTAACATAATAACAATTAATCAGCCAGTTATTTACTTCCACAAAAGGAACTGTCATCTGTTATTATCTGCGCTGCTAACCCACCACAATGTCAGCAGAACTGCAACAACAAACAATTATACCATAAAAGCTACATGTAAATAGTGTCTGAGTTTAAGCAAATGAAAGCAGAAACCTCAGACTCAGCCCTGAAATAATTTTTTATTCACTCCATTTTACATAAACGGCACACAACTAAAATTATTTAAATTATTACCATACAGTGGGGATACCCTAGCAAGACATAGACTGACTGGCCTAAGTTGGAGATAGAGAGTCATCTAAAAATGTGAAATTTGAAGCTGATGCTACTTACTGCAGACTTCTAGGATATCTCAATGTTAATTTTATGGTTAATTTTTAGGTCAAGCTTATTTGCAGAGCCATACTGAAAAAAAAAAATAATTAATGGATGCAAGCAGCAATTGATGTGATATATTAAAATAATGCATTTTTAATACTTGAATCTGAAATTCAGTAAATGTTTTAACAAAAAATATGATGACAGGATGTTGGAAATTAAAAGCAAAGGGAGAGATAAATCACGGAGTGCATTTAGCATTTAAAACCAGGAAATACTTGGTCCTATCAGCACTGAAACATTCCCAGGTTACAGTTCTCTCCTTGCTGTGGACTCAGTACAGACATGGATAATGTTTCCAACGAGATGGACTGTAATGGGAAATGAGAAGTGAAATTCTTCTGTTGTTATTACTTATCTTCTTCCTGAGAGCAGTTTTCTCTAGGGTGCTGTTCAACCTTCAGAAGTCACCACACAAAAAATGTCAGTTTGAGTCAACAGATTTGTTCAATGACAAAACATGTTCTTAGCACTCTCTAGTACTGTTAGCCCTGAAGCAATAACATGACAGAGGATGGCAGAGAGGGTCCCAGTAACTTTTGTTAGTCATGAACTGTGTCTTTCTCTCTCTCTCAAAAAGAAAAAAAAGAGGATGGTTACTCTGACCAAGTAGCTTGAGAACTTGGAAACAATTGGGGATTTCCAGAAACTAATTCCCAATCTTAAGTATAGCTGCTACTATCAATGGCTGCTACACCACATGTGTGAGCAGTTTTATAGAGTGTTTAATACTTTTAGAGCAGTTATGGTACTTGTCATTCATTATGCTGCATTTTCTTAATGACATATTCTTAAGTACTAGACAGGGTTTTTTAAGAAGTGTTCAGAGCATTAGCAGGTACCTGTAAGGGATGGGCCATGACATCTGATGTTGTACTTTTTTTTTAAATTTGAAGTGACAACAAGCTTCCAAGTCATAATCTAGTTAACCAATCTAGCCCAATTTTCCCTAACAGTAACTCTGGTACTACAGGTACAAACTCTAGCTGCAGGCCTTCTGTGACTGTTAATTGTTTATACCAGCATTTGAAAGGTATCCCATCCACTCTCTCCCACGAGTCACAAAGAAAGATAAATCTCACATTCCAACAACAGCTATCACTTCATTCATTAGTAAAATCACCTGTAGCAATGGGATACGCATACACTTTAATAGTTCGTTTGTTTTTTTTTAAACTTCTACACTGCTTGTCATCATAAAGAAATGACAGCAGTTCATTAAGAGAAGAGTAATGCAGAAAGAAGACAGGAGCCTATTTTCAACGTTTAATTGCCATAAAAAAAAGCTAACAAGTGATTAAAAAAATAAATAAAAAGTTTATATATAGACTAAAGCACTCAGTCAGTTTTATGGTTTCATTTGAGCTACTAAGACGTTATTATACATCCATTTATAAAACAATGAGCTCTTATTGTTTATGAAAGTTTAATCTCTTGGTTTATTGCTTTAATATATCTAACATTGGTAAGGTTTACTTTAAAATGAAATCTCTGACTATATGATGTGGATGTTATTTTTTACATTCAATCTGCAAATGAAATGAATAACATAATAATTATACTCATCTATGAACAATTAAAGTAGGGGTAATTGCTTCTTCCCTCATATCTACACATAAAATAAAAGAATTACTATTTTATCATTTGGCAATGCTTTTTGTTAACACAATATTTTTTTTTCCTTTTTTGGCTAAAGGCATCTGAGCAAACATTGGAAAAAGTTCTGCAGAACCAAAATGTACTTGCTGGTAAACTTGTGTTTAAGCCTCATGGGTCTGCTAAAACTTCGTCTGCTCAAATAACATCAACAACAACAAAAATCAAATCCATATTTCTTAAACCTCTAAACCCATAATTTATGGAAATAAATAAAGATGAATTTGATGACAAATTGTTGCCCTTCAAATTATGTCTATCCTAGATTGAACTACAAAATGACAATTCATTACAAGTAATTGTAGCAGTTGCTATTAAAGAGGATTTTAAACATCGGCTTAAAAAAAAATAATCACAAAATGAACTCTGCATATATGCTTTCACTGTTATAACCTGTCATATTGTTTCTGAAAGAAGCCAAAAAGCATCCTGAAAACTATTTTCTTTACTTTCCTACCTTGTCCAAAAAGATATTGTTCTTGGTAGTTGATTTTTTTTTTAATGCACTGTTTCAGAAAACTGCTAACAACATGCTTTTAAATTCCTGAGGTGAGTCTTAATGATTTGATGTGGGAGACTGTTTCTCATGCGCCTTAAAGATTAGACTGGGGAGAATGAGAGACTCTGAAGGATAGGAGAAAGCAAAAAGGAAGCTGCTGCTCCTCTGAAGTGGCAGAAATGTTCCCTACCCTTCAAAGTTATCAGGTCTTTTACTGATCTGCTGCCTCATTCTGCTTCCCACTTGCATATCAAGTCTTGTGGCCTGAGTTTGATTATCTTTAACACACATGCTGCAAGGACAGCAATACAATCCAAAACCTCATTGGTCTCTTCACTTTGCCAAGTGAACACAAAGCAATCATTATAAACTTCTGCCAAGATTTCTCTACTATTGACCGAGTTCCAATTTACCACGCTTATTCACCAGAAATTACAGAATTTCATCATCACTTCGGTTTTTGACTGCAATCAGCGTAGAAACCCACATATGCATATAGTGTAACACCACAAGTGTGGTTGATCAGATGTAGGTTGGGAGTGTAGCTGTTGCTATTGAAGACTGGCCCTCTTGTTATCTAATTAGATTTTGTATTGAAGGCATTGGTCAATAAAAGTGTGGGAGAATGAATTGTCTCAAAAGGTGAATTTACTGTGCCTATGGTTAAAAACTCAGTGATTCTTCAAAAAACATTAAAAAAAAAGTACATCTCAATACTTTTGTCCACAACCTCAAGTTTTCTTAGTAGTTTTTCTAGTTTTTCACATTTGCCCATGAATGAAATATGCATAATCACATTTTGGAACAAGAAAAGTTTTTGTGTTCCAGCTTCTTTGTGTTACCCCTTGTCCTGTCACTAGATGCAACAGAAAAAAAGTGATGTCTAAACCTCTTGACATCCATCATTTATATACTTGTAAATATTACAGAGATTCCCCCTCAGTCTCCTCTTCTCTAGACTAAACAGCCCTAGTTCCTACAGCCTTTCCCCGTTAGGAAGATTCTCCAGTTCCCTGATCATCTTGGTGGCCCTGCACTGGGCTCTCTGCAGAAGTTCCCTGGCTCTCTTGAGCTGGGGAGCCCAGAATTGGACACAGGACTCCCAATGAGGCCTCACTAGGCCAGAGTAGAGGGGGAGGAGAACCTCCCCTTCTGTTTGCTGGCCACACTCTTCTTGATCCTCCTGGCATCCTCCTTGATGCATAAACACATGACTGAACCTTTCCACACACAAAGAATACCCCCCTCAAAACCACAAACCCCATACAAAGAAATAAAAAACAGGAGTTGAGGAAGAGGCCCAAATCAACCTGAACTGTGTAGAGTCAGTCACATAAATGAAAGCAGTTGATTCTTTCTCATTTCCCTCTCAGAATTACTTCTGACATTTTACCCTATTAAAGATGAGAGTGGTGTAAGATTATATGGCTCTAAAACGTTGGGGAAAACAGACAATAACCAACTGATCACCCTAACACCTTCCATATTACACTTTCTCTTGAATGGATGTTTATGCACGTGATAGAGATGTACCTTTTAACGTTAGTATTATACATTTTTATATGAAATAATGCACTTAGCCACAGCAATCTTTAGTAAGTGTGCACAAAATACAAAACTGCTCATCAATCAGAATATTTCTAGATCTTTCTCATAAAACTTCAGAAAGTAATAAATCTATAGCTGTTAAAAATAGACACAATTACTGATTCATTGCCATCTTTTAAGATTACGATTACTTAGATCCATACTTGTAAATTTGCAGTGCAAAACTATTCATCCCACAATAAAAATAATGATAAAGATCTTGACTTAAGCTCATCACCCTGGAATAATATATATTGTAGGCCCCTTCTAACTGTACAGACTAAAAATATTTAAAATACATTCCTTTCTATAAAAGTGCCTCACTGGCAAGGAAATGTTTATTTCTACAAATACATTGTCAGAATTTCTGACCGATTCATTATTTCTAGATAGCCATTTTTCTTCACTCATCACTGATAGTACTTTAAATATTTATAGTCAGTGTCTGAATGTTAAATTTTTATTGAGTTTTTAACCTCTTATGACTTTCTTTTTCCTTTTTTGTCCTAAATGTTTATTTCCCTACTACAGCACTTCTAAACTGCCTCTAGAGAAATAGCTAATGAGTTTGACAAAGGAACATTTCCTAAGCTGCTATTATAGCTACCAAGCATCCAGATTACAATGACCAGCATGTAAACAAAACAAACAAACAAACAAACAAACAAAAAACCCAACAAAATCAACCAGTAGGGATAGAAACTAGTAAAAACCAATTTACAGATTTTTTTTTCCTCTCATAATAGAATTTACCCATAGCCAGATATCTTAGCTAGTGTGAACTGTGCTGTGTAGGAAAGACGTGTGCATGGCTGTGCATGTGTGCACCCCTTCACTGATAAGATATAAAGATGAGTGAAACTTGTGGTAATTCTGTATAGCTTGTTAAAGACATGAGTGCTTTCTGATGGGTCTGGAAATGTAGTTTTCACTATTTTGTCAGAATTCATGATACAGAAGCACAGAAGGTAATATAGCATTCACTTTTACAAGTCTATGTTTATACTGATACGTAAAGAGCAAGTTTGGGAAAAAGTTTTATTTGTGACTTAATGATTTAAAAATTTGGATTCGTGTCACTTGGGATGCTGCTGGTGCTTACATCTGTATCCAAATTGGTCACATTAACGTCCCCTTTTAGTTAATGAAGAGGATTAGTGCTTCTTAGAATACAGATGTGGAGTGCACATTAAGGACATACAGACTGCACCCTGAAGTGTTTATTTTTCTTAATTGACTATAAAAATACCAAAAGTTGCCAGTGAAGATTAAGTGAAGATTAAGATATATATATATAGTGTACATGATCATGTGAATCACACTTTCAGCGTTTGCTCTCCCTATTTGAAAAGCTAATCTTCTGATTATCTACCAGTTATCCAGCCTCTTTAATTACTTAGTCTATCCAAAGTGATCCAGAAAAAAACTTGGGCTGAATTTAAGAGACCAAGTGTTCCCAAATTTTCCCCTCCAAAAGAGTTCCAGAGCTTCATGCCATTTATGTAAATTAGATTAGGAAAGAAATATTAGTCTACTAAAACTGTATTTGTGGCCATATATTGTCATATCTTCTTATCTTTATCAGTCCCATAGTATTTATCAGATCAATCTCTATCTCCCAAATAAGCATAGTATTATCATGCATGATTCTAACTCAAAGAAAAGCAACTAATACTTCTGACTTATTTACTGTTCTTCATCCAAATATCTTAAAATACTTTATGAGATGTTTTCTACTATAGGAACTTCTGAAGCATTTCTATAAAGGAAAAATACCAAATATAAACCAAAACAAAATGGTAGCTCAGGCAGTTTGTTGTTTTTATGCCATTACCATTGGAGTTTGATTCTGGCAATCACTTTTCTGGGAAATATTTCTAAAGGTAACAATCACATTCTTGGTAAATCTGTCTAAAAATGACAGGACATACTGTAGACCCTGTGAGATGAGAAAGACAAGTCAGCATGTGCTAATTGATTTGATTGACCAGCAAGTATACTTCTGTGACATAAGCCATTTCCTCCAGGGAACAGAAACATTACTTCTAACTTCAGGGTAACTATTGGATTTGGGATTTTCCATGGAACAGACCTTATCAACCTGTCACTGGAAAAGCATAATGGTTGATAGTAATTTGGGAAACAAACTGTCAAGCAAGTGTTGTGCTGGTGCTGGCTTAAAATAAGGTGTGTCAGAGTTACATTTGTTTGAACCAATCTAGTAGTTGCTGGTTTGATGGCTGATAAAGAGCAGAGTCCCAGTGGGCAGCAACAAGCTGGTGAATCAGAGCTGCCTCCTGATGTTCATTTGATTATAACCACAGTTTATGAATGTCATAATTGTGTTTAGGGGTTATTTGCTAGTTAGGGAATCTGGTTTTCTATTAAAATAAGGACAGGCAGAAAGAATCATTGGAAAGAACATACAATGAATGGACTTCATTTATTAATGGTTGTCTTCTTGGCACTTTGAAAAGAAATATAATAACAAATTAAACACACCAACAAGGGATTCATTGGTCATTTTAATGTGACCATTAGGATAATCAAAAGAACAGAGAACTCATCATATCACAGGACACTGAAAGAGCGCATCATGCTTAACCTAACATTATGAAGGTTGGGTTGGGGCCAGATATGATTACTCTCTAGTACTTAAGACTGTTAAACATCAAGGAGAAAAGAGAGCTATTTAATATGATGGATAAAACAGGCATAAGAACAAAATGCCATTAACACAAGCTTGTCTAGGAATAAGATGATTTCTATTAAACATGCCAGAGAATTTCTGCTACAAATTTCTGTTATGGTTTAAGGTCAGATGGCAAAAAGCATCATGCAGCCACTTGCTCACTCCTGCCCCCAGCATTGGGAGGGGAAAGAAAAGATAACAAATGACAGAATAGATTCTACTTGGGAAAAAAAAAAAAAATTTAATACTCCAGCAGTCAAAACTAGAGTAGGATGCTAAAAAATGCAACTAGATCTTAAAAACACCTTTCCCCACCTGCCCCTCTCCCTGAGCTCAGCTCTGCTCATGATTTCTACCTCTCTCCCAGTGGTACAGAAGGATGGGGAATCGAGGTTGTAGTCAGTTTGTCACAGATTGTCTCTGCTTCTCCTTCCTCCTCAGGGGGAGTTTTCCTCCCCTGCTCCAGAGTAGAGTCTCTTCTATGGGAGTCAGTCCTCCACAAACCTCTTCAATGTGAGTCCTTCCCATGTGCTGCAGCTTCTTATGAACTCCAGTCCTATCCATGGGCTACAGTCCTTCAGAAACAGACTGATCCAGCACAGTTTTCCCACAGAGTCAAGGCCTTCTTTGGGCACAGCTACCTGCTCTTGCATGGGATCCTCCACGGGCTGCAGGCAGATCTCGGCTTTGATGTACCTCCTCCCTCTTTCACTGACCTTAGGGTCCACTTGGTTGTTTCTCTCCCATCCCACTTCCTCTCATTCCACCTTCTCTTCCCACTGCAGATTTTCTCTTCTTAAGTACATTATTGCAGAGGCACCCAGACAGCCCAGCCTTGGTCAGAGGTAGGTCCAACTTGGAACGAGGAAAGCTTCAAGCAGCTTCTTGAACATCACTTGGGTCACCACTGCAGCCCCTCCACTGCTATCATTGCAAACCTGCCACCCAAATCCAATACCATTTCCAATAAAAGTAAGTGGGCAGTAAAGTAGAAGGCAGATTTCAAGACCAAGAAGTTCACGTTGTAGTCATGGAAGACCTATGCTCCTCTTTTTGGCACTGAAAACCGATGACTATTATCTATAAAAACCTATTCTATTACAAATTACTTATAAAAAATTTCCTCATCCATTAATACAGTGATGATTTCAAAATACTGGAAACATTAAAAGCTTAGAAACACAAAAGAAAAACTAATTTATAGCCTATTTATTTTTCCTTCAGTAAGCAGAAGACAACAGACAAAACCAGATAACAGGTTTTTTTCTCATTAAATTGGACTAGAATACATATATTTTTCCTATTTCTATAAAAATATTTGTAACAATTGAAAAAATTAATTATTTGTCTATTATAAGAATAAGAAACACAGAAAAAATGGAGCTAGCTTTCTAAGTTGTCACAATGTTAACACAGATGTTATTTATACTGATAATTATCTTTATTTTACAAAATATATTTTGCATACTTTGTTGACAGATAAGGCAATTTATAAGAAAAAACACCCTCATTTTTGTAAGTATAAATGAGGCTAGATATATTTTTTAAAATTTCATAAAATATTCTGTAGAAGTATCAATTCATTTTCAAATAACGTATCTTTTTCTGCTCTCTTTTGCAGATGAAGATCCTTCTTTTCTGCCCTAGAGTATTTACTTCAGCCCCTTTCTGACATAGTGCTGAGCATACTGATGATAGCATGCTCAAGTGATCTCATACACATCTAATAGAAACCTAAGGATCTCACTTATGTTTCCATCAATCCAAAACCACCACTACTTGTAGGAGCTAATACTTACAATAGGTTAGCAAATTCTACCAGGAGGAAGCTTGTGTTTGGCTAGGGACACTATACATTTCAGGGGTGAAAGCTATGTTTTAGTTTGGATCAGGTATACACTTTTGGCTCATTTAACCACTTTCACATGGCAGGACGGTCTTGAACTGTGTGTGTGACTATATTCCTTTGAAGCGAAATCAAACCGGAAGATGGTCTCTGTGAGCACAGCTAACGTGTTCCAGTTAGTAATGGGACCTCAGCCAAGAACACATTTTTTTAGCTATGCAACTACATTTGTGTATTTCAAGTACATTTTTGCTGGTAGATGTTAAGTTACTGCACTAGGCAAGAAAGAAAGATTTAAAGAGGTTGGAAAAAATCATAATTTAGCTTCAGGAATTGAGAGAAGCATATGTAATTAGGATTTTACAACAGTGTGCACCCTGTGAGAAAGCAACAGCAATTGTGATGCAACATCTGGTTCTTCCAAAAACATACATCCCAAAACAAAAGCTACCAAGAACCAAAATGTAGACAGAATAGCAATGAACAAGAAGGGAAAGAGGCATGGATTAGTACAAGAAATGTCTAACACTACACAGGTTTTGTTTATTTTTTTCTTTTAAAATAATTTTTAAGCTTGGTGATGTATGTTATAGATATCTATTTATCATTACTCTCTATGACATACTATCATGAGAAGCCAAATAGTCCGGATATCTGACTGTGTGGTTAAAATCAGAAGCACTTAGGCAGACCATGTAAGCAATGTCTGTTTAAAGTCTAAGGAAATGGTGATGAATAGTGATTTTTTTTCTGAGAAATAAGCTGTAACTACGGAATGGTCTTTTATGCTGGAATTCCATATGTTATTTCAGTTACCAGTGGGTCACTCTGTTTGGAGAGGATAGTGACTTGTTATCACATGTAAGAGAGTGAGTGAAATCACAGTAACCAGATAGGAAAAGGATGTTTCTGTACACTTCCCGATCATGTATTGACAATGACAAGCCACAACTCTTCCTTCTATCCCCTGTAGGTATGGGGATCCCATTATATGTAGCATTTCATATTGCTGCCTCTCAGTACGAAATGACTTGCTACTACAGCATGTGCATTAGGAAGTACCTCTGTCCCATTTTAAGCAACATCAGAGAACAAAAATATCAGGTGTTCATGTAGCCTCAAATGCAGGTGCTCAGGGCTGAAATCTTAGCTCTTACTCTGATTTCCTTTGCAGTTGTGTATAAAACTTCCTGTAAACAGAGTCAAGTGATATCTGACTGCATTCTGGTTTGGTGGATGCTGAAGTGAAGTACATAAACTTTTCTTAAAGATCTTGCTGAGGAAGCAATTTGTAGGTCAAGCAGAGTGAGGCGTCTCCTTGCAAAAGATTTATACTTTATGCTTGAGTTCATCATCAGAAAAATGGGGCTAATCACACTTGACATTCCTCAGAGAAGATTGGAAAGCCTTAGCAACACATCCAACCAATCTATGAAGTACTTACATATGACAGTGACAGAAGTCATAAAGTATACTTCAGGAAACTAAATATTAAGTGCTACACAAACATTTACTTTAGCCAAGCTTTATGACTTTTAATATAGTTTGGGGAAGGATGAGCAAAACAATTTGGACCTTGGAATAAAATGCAGCACAAGGTTTATTTTGCTTATGTGTTTCTTCTGATGTAAAATCTACTAGAATTGAATTAAACATTATTACTTGCTGTTTTGTCTTGGCTTTACAAAGTGTTGGTTGCTTGACCTGATTTTAAAGGATTTAGAACACAAATTTCTTATCCTTAATAGTGATTCTAAAGTTCATAGCTTTGAAGGAATGAGAGAAAATAAGATCCATTGCATAGTCATTGTAATTAGTAGTCTCAGTAAGTATTTATTCCTGTCATGTTCAGAAAGACCTATGTGGCTACACACTGGGAAACCTTACGTGCTATTGAAAACTGAGAACTGAACACGTAATTAGGAAAGTAGGCTGCCTTGCTTGGAATAAGATGTGTACAACAATAACAACAGATACATCTCAAGGTTCAGCTTAGAGAACTGAGAGAATAAAATGGAATACTTAGCCCAGTATTTTCTGACATGCTTGTTGAAATTACTGTGGGGAAATAATAATCCTGCCTTGGTATGGATGTTATTTTTTCATTTGCCCTACTCAGTAATCAGAAGCTGAAAACAGTTATTTAGGACTTTTGTTCTTAGCAAAAGGGGTTAAATGGTACTCAAAAGTGGGGGGAAGCGTTTGCATTAGCAAAAGAAAGGCATAATGACTCGTGCTTCTTTCAAGAGTTCTGTTTATTTCTCAAAAATGAAGGAGATTCAGCAAGCACCACAAGGCTCAAAAGAGCACAGAAAATCATTTTGTTTACAAAGCTAGGTGTCTTTACTGAATCACCATCTCCACCTGAAAACCTCTTTCTCATTTTTTTCTTAGACATACTTGTCTGCACCTTTCAGTACTATCTTTCCTGAGTGGATGTGTTTTAAAACAGGTAATTTTTCCAAGTTAATATCACTGCCCTGTAAGGATTTACCCATTCCTCTGATCATGATTAACAGAAAATGGGCATTCCTATTTCTACTTCAAAGTTTGAATTGGTATCTAATCCCAGGCACATTCCCTGTTAAATACAAGTCCAACACTAACTCTTAGCTCTTAAATACACAGAATATTAATCCTACCTTCTGATTTAGGAGTATAAATACCGGATAAAGTCTGGATAAGGTTTCCAGTAATAAATTCTTATAATGTCATAAGTTGAAAGAAATCATAAAGTTTTAAGGGGTGAGCTGAAGATAAACACAAGGGTCATCCTAACTGGAAAGATTAGTCTTGGAATGATAAGTGCTTCTCTGTGACTTGCTGGTCGGAAATTTATGTGAAGAATGGAAACTCGGGCTAGCAGCAAAACAGAACAGTGTTTTTTCTCTCTGGACAGGGCAGTGGTTGCAGAAGGCAGCAGGAGTTGGCTTCTTGCATGGATATTACCTGGGAAAATTACCTTCATTCCCATTTCAGTATATGACTTTGGTTACTGGTTTAAGTTCTCCAGTTACTAGGCAGAGGCATTAAGTCTTTTCCATGAATGCTTCATATGAAGGACAGAAACAGAAAGGAAGGAGAGAGTGAGACAATGCACGAGAAGACACGAGAGAATTGGAAGAGTGATACACTGTGTAGGAAAAAGGGGTTAACAAAAAGAAGCAAGAATTACAGGAAATTTAAAATCTAGAAACAAAGGCTAGAAAAATATTAAAAATACTTTTTAAAAATTACATATTATTCTCTGATTGGCATGGGACACTTCTGGCTGCTTCACTACTTTAAGAGAAAATGGACCGGATGAAGCAGCTTTACTGGTGCATTTCACTTGAGAGACCTGCAATGGCTAATCTCAAAGTCTGCAGCAGCAAGGCTGCTCAGCCACTCCTTGCTTGCTGGAGCTGAATTCTGCTTTCCTCCCTTGGGAGACACAAAATCCTGGAGGGAAGCCATGATTTGCTCTCAGCTATCATCAAGCAGCAACATTTACTCATTGTTCATTTGTAGGTGTTTAACACTTCAGAGAACTGAACTGCTGGCCAGGCCAAAAAGCTATGCAGCATTTGCTAAATACTTAATAATTGCCCTTTTGAACCAAGATGATTTTGCTAAGGAGAGATGGAAGAGAGGGAAAAAGGCTTTTCCTAGCGGTCATGCTTGAGAAAGCTGTGCAGTGAGAGATCTTTTTTTGAAAAACGTATTTTTTTTTTACTTACATAAAATTTCTCAGCTCTATTAAACTTTATAAATCTATGGCACAGTATAGAAAGAGGCAACATGATTAGGCACACGTACTTGAAGTGAGACTATGGAAAGGTTATGTCCTCCAGTAAGGAAAAAAAGCTGCTGCTCATCTGTTCGATATTGCTTCTTTATTTCTCAAGAACAGGCTGGTGCTGAGATACCATTCTCTCTGTACCATACCCTCTGAACCATCTTCTGTACTTCCCAAGACATTGTTTTAAAGAGATATAGTCAATATTCCTAAATATGGAAATAGTTTTGAAAACATCACCAATAACAAAGAGTTTGAGAGCTTTGTTTTGGAGTTTGCACCATGTATTAAACTATCATATGTTATAAATAAAATGAATGATCCTAAAACTTCACAGAAAACAAAATGCTATTCACTGTGAATTTCAACGGTATTAAAATATCTTCTTCTCACTTCTTGAAAACTCACAGGCTTTAAGAAAGCCTCTGAAGTTCTACTTTTGTCAAACTTCTGAAACTTAAAGTCCATTGTTTTAACAACTAATTTTGGTGTCTTCTAGCAAAAAGCGTTTTTACAAATTTTGGGGTTGATAATTCTATTTCTGAGCTTGTTCAACAAAATATTATTTGCATTATGTCTCTTCCCTCGAATCCATGAATGCTAACCTTTTCCTTTAAAAAACCCAATTTATATGTAAATTATCACATCTTCCAAAGGCCTTAAATAGTTTTCCATGCAAATCTTTTCAGCGCAAATCTTCGTGTACCTGAACCCACTCAGCATGCACTGTTTTTAATAATTTAATATTCTTCCTTTCATCAATTGCAAGAGTCCCTGAGTGAGAGAAACCAGTGAAGTTACTGAGGGAAAAAAATGTACAAATTTTGTCTTTAATTTAAATACGGCTGAAATCCATGTACATAAGGAAGTGAAATGGACACTGAACCCTCCTAGCCATTGATACCAGAATCCTGTGAAACAGGCAGCACAGAAGAATATCCAGTTGCACATAGTATCCCATATTAAATGCTAAGTGATAGTCACACTTGATGGCAAGTCATCTAACCAAGTTATTCCAAAATGAACTCCCATGGCAGTATATCCAGAGATGGTCTCTTTTTTTACTATAAGTGTTGATTTCTGTTAAAATGCTGTTTTCTAAGTATTTGAAAACTTGCAGGAGTGGAATGCTGAGTTGTAGTAAGTCACTAAAAATCCACTTCAAGATAAGATATAAAATGAGAATGATGTGTTTTCCTAAAAATATAATCTGCAATAAGAATATCATATTTACAAAAATACAAAAATAACAAAATACATTACAAAGAATGTAAAGATACAGAAGTTCTTTAGTTTGCTATACTTCAAGTATCTCTTGACACTAATTCTTGTTCTACATTCTGTTATCTCACCTTTTGCAGAACTTGTCATACACATTACATAAAAAGAGCTGTTGTAACAGAAGATGCTATCTCAGTTGCCAGGGTTTGCTGGTGCAGGTAGAAGAGCAAGAGAAGCAGAGCAAGGTATAGTTAAAACACCACGGAAAGAAGCATGGGGCAGCATAAGACACTTACAGGGACAACTTGTGGAGAGACAAGCAGTGAAAGGCATGGCAAGTGACAGCCACCAATGAAGACATGGGAAGGGCTTGCAAAAACAGATTACACCAAAAGGTCTACTCAGTGTAAAGTTTGCTTTGCATACCAGCAAAACTGAAAAAACTTGGAACTCCAAGTGAACAAGAAAGGAAATGCAATCAGCTAGGTCATAGGGAACGCCTGAAAAACTGTCACAGTTCTGCTTTAAGAGCTAATCCTTGTTACCTTTTCTATCAACCTCATAGAATTTCCTTCTTTAATGAAAACATTGTCTGTTAAACCATTTCAGTGACATTTCTAACTGAGAAAAAGTATTCCTCTTGTCACCAAAACCCATTTATGGCTGCAAGCTAGTGTTTGAAGGAAATATTCTTAAATATGAATTTTCCTTGCTCCTGTGAATCAAGCTCTAGCAGAGAATTTGTAGATGAAAGATGCTTTGTACACACAAGAACTGATATGAGCTGCAAGAGGAACATCAGTTTCTATTATATTAATGTTAATGTTATGTGATATCATATTGTAAGTACATTAATTTAATGGGCTCAGTCTTGGATGGCATTGTGTTTGTCTGCCCTAGAGCAGACAATTATTAAGCAGTCCTTCTTGAAATATGCTTGACAGCATCAGAAAATATTTAGATTGTCGAAAGGTAAAGGCGTGGAACAACATTTCTTCTTTTCAAGGTTCAGAACAACTCTTCTAAAGGAGAGCGTAACAGAAAGTGCTTAGCAATGGCCTTTTTCAGTCTGCATCTTCATTTCATATTAAGGATATTCCATATCCTTAAAAATACATTTAATGGGGTGGGAGCATAGTAAAATGAACTTTGAAGAGGTAACCTACTTAAAAAGAAAAATGAATTTGTTTTAACTGGAAGCATTTCCTTGTATTGAATTTCCTGTAAGTGGTTCTTTACTGTTGACATGCAAAAAGGTTTTTAGCACCAGAGCTAGTTTAATCTACACCCAGAAGTAACACTGAGTGACTTCTACCTTGAAAAATCTAAGCAATCAGTAGAATATCTCCAGGTCAACAGAGAGTTTCATATTCTGATAAGTAGAGTGGACAAGAGAGTAAGAAATGATTTTTAGTAAGATCTTTTCACATCTCAATAAATATGTGAAGAAAAGCCACAACACACTGAGATATTCAGGAATAGTATCCAAATTAAAGAATAATTCTTGTATGTTTATCACAACAAAGCAGTTTTGAAAGATAAGAACAGGTGTCAGGCACTAGTTTTGGTTTCAGTGTGGTCAGATTCTTCTCAATAGAATGAAAGTTTATTTCTAGTGTTTTATTTGAAAAGGATGATGGCTATTCAGTCTCAAGTATAAGTAACTTTAAAATACTCTTATCAAGCAGGAACAACTACTCTTTCTTAAAAAAAAAAAAAAAAGTACAACCACAAACTGAAAAAACCTCAAATGTTCTCAAATTGATCATTATTACTGAATAGACAGTTTCCAGACCCATGAGCTGGGTCATGAGAAGGTCTGCAGAGAGAACCACAGTGGGAGAAGTGACACCTTTGGAAACTGATGTGCAAAATGCTACATAAGCAAGTGTCTGAGTTACCATACTCATCGTCAAGTTAATCGATGGTCTTCTGTCATTTGAGACATCTGAGCCAACCCAAACAGACAGAGCACAACAACTCTGGAGACCAAGTAGGATCTCTCATAGCAGAAAAAAGTTACACAAGGACCCTAGTTAGGCAGAAATTTCCCACTGTAAAAACTGTTGAGAACTGAAGGTAGGCTGAAATTTATTTCTTCTCTTGGACTTAGGCTCTGTATACATAAGCTCTCCCTCTAACTATTTATAACCACACAGTTTCAAGAGGAGAAACATCTGCACCCTGCTATTGAAAGATCAATGTCCTCAGGATATGAGTAATCCAGAACTGTACCCATATATACCAAAGCAGATACAGAAGCAACATCCTTCTGGCAAAATGCTTCAGCTACAAATATCTACAGCAGACAGCACTGCTATGGTGATTACAGCTGCTTCTGCCTCCTGTATTAGGAAGAAAGGAAGCAGAAATCCCCATGTGTTTTGTGGGGAAGCTCATCCTACAGGTTGTGTTAGAGATGCTCTAGGAATAACCATAGGCTGCAGCTTCTGGGGATTTGAGAAGAGCAGGACCTGCATCTTGAGATTTTGACTTGGACTAGGACACTGTTACTCACAGCGGTGTGGAGGTGGAAAGTAAGGTGCATGTGACAAGAGTTCCATTTCTCCAGGAAAATTTGCAGGAAAATCACGCAAAATTTCAGAATTGTAATTTTTCACAAACATGCTTAAATACTGTCGTCATGGTTTGACAGGGCAGCCATTTCTGGTAAGGGGCAAGGAGCAGTAAAGATGGCTCCTATAAGAAATTGCTAGAAACTCTCCCCAGCTCTGAGCCAGACCCGTTTCTGTGGCTGAGCCAATTAGATGCCTCCACAATTACATTTAAGAAGAAGCTGGAAGAGGAGGTTTCTTCTGGTTTCTTATGTTTCTTTTTCTTTTCTGGCTGGTGGTGGTGCAATGAGTGGGAAGAGAGAGAAGCAACAACCATGCGGACTCCAAGGTCAGTGATGAAAGAGAGGAGGAGGTGTGCCAGAGCAGAGACTCCCCTGCATTCTGCAGAGAGGACTGGTGAAGCTGAGATTTGTTTGCATTTCATTAAAAACTCCGCATCAGGGGCAGTGATTCACTTCATTAAAGACCCCTTGCCAGGGGCAGTGACTACGGCCAGCGGAGGCAGTGTCCCATGTGAGGGACCCCATATTCACAGAAGCTGTAACTGTGAGGAAGAACCCATGCCAAAGAAGTTCATCAAAATTATGTCCAGAAGAGGCCATGTCCCGTGGGAGGGACCCTGTATATGCTGAAGCTGCAACTGTGGGGATGAACCTACACCAAAGATGTTCATTAAGGACTGTGTGCCAGGGGAGGGACCCTGTATTGGAGCAGAGGAAGAATGCCAGGAGTCGTCCTCCTTTGAGAAGAGAGAAATGGCAGAGACCATCTGTGAAAGACTGACCACATCCCCCATCCTAACAAGGGTGAGGGTGGATGGGAGGCACTGAGTTGTGTTTGTGAAAAATTACAGTTCTGAAATTTTGCGTGATTTTCCTGCAAATTTTCCTGGAGAAATGGAACTCCTGTCACATGTCACATTTCCACTTCCACACCGCTGTGAGTAACAGTGAGTTTTGCACCATATCTGGTATTGAAGTTCACCCATGAACACCAAGTAGAGGTAAGATTCTCTTCTGCATAAGCTGTTGAATTGCTAGCAGCAGACTAATTTCTAGCTGTGACTCAGACCCAAAAATGCAAATATTGCACAGGTTTTAAATCCCCAGAAACTCAAATGTAAAAATAGCTTCCTACCTTGAAATATTTTAAGCTTTTTTGTTTTTTACACTTCACATAAATACAATATCTATAAATTTACATATATATATATATATAAGTAAAATATCTTGTTACTATTTAAGCTTAAGATCCATATTGGTGTAAAACAAGGTTTGATCTGGAAATGATTTGGTTAATAATAAATGCAACCAAGGAATGAAGCTCTGTAAGTGTTCCATCAGAACAGGGAGTGATAAAGGGAAGGTGACATCCTGCTAGCAGCTCCTGAAACTTCTTTTCTATTGAAGCTAGAGACTTGTATTTCAGGCCCCGGACCTCAAGCTTTTGGCCATCTTAGGATATGATTATAAGATGACAAAATGAGTTCTTTTATTAAATGTTTGTTTTGCTGCAAGACCTATTTTTCATTTTAATTTGGTGGAAAATTTTATTCACACCGTGAAAAATATTTTGAAGGGTTATCCAAAACTTGTAGTTCTTTGCTATCCATACGAGTGTAGGCTTAGACTGACTAAAGAAAAAAAAATATAACTAAAATAATTCCAAATGAGTCTAGTCTTGTAATCAAGAGGAAATAATTTCTATTTGAGCTACTGTTATTTTAAATTATTTGGCATTTAGATCTCTCAATATAGTTCTGAATAACACTGGCTTGTCTCTACCTCAATATTATACTTTGCATTTGATATGTAATAGTTACTCCATTGAAGTGAAACCTGAAATTATGTTTACAATCTCTGTTAGAAAGAATTTAGCCCTAAATATCCTCTCCCACCAATTCAGAGTGTAAATGCATGGAAAGTGTGCTGTAAGTCTCAAGAATCACTATTTTTTTCAGAAAAGGACAGAGTTTTCTTACGGAGATAAAACATTCTATGCTCAATTTTATTTTTTTCCTTCTCTCACCTTCCTCAGAAAAGCCTGAAATCTAGCTTCCTACAATGAAAAGAGAAGACTGAAAAATACTGAAAACATGTCATTTTGTCAAAACTTGCATCGTAAGTCAGTGATGCAAATGGCAAGGTATTTTCCCAAAAGATAAATAGACATAGGAAAAGAGCTGTCTCTGAGTAGCTAGATCCAATTTGGTTATTTGTAGTATGAGGATCAAACACAAAGCATCTTATCAACTGTAATGGGATGAAATTCCTTTAATACTTACACTATTCTCCTTCCCTAAAAAAAACAACCAACCAACCAAACAAAAAACCAAAACCAAACAAACTCCAGAAAGAGTTTAGTACTATCTTGGAAGGAATTTACCTGCCTCTCTTGAAAAATAAAGTATTCATAAAAAATTTTGCTTACTGCTTTGATACCAGGCTTTTTTTAGCCGTTATTTCAACTAGACCTTGAGCTAAACCTTTATGTACAGCTATGCAAGCATATTAACTGCAGAAATCCTCACTTTTTAGTGAGAAGGCTTCAATCATCATCATCATCCTCTTTCAATTTGCTTTTAAAACAAATAATTACAGATCTTCTGGACAATTTTGGTTTTAACACTATGTTTTTACCATATTAGCTACCAGGTCAAACAGTGAAAGTTCCCTGAAAAATAATGTAATTTTGCAATATTTGAAGACTTGTTTTACCTGTCATTTTCAAGTCAAAGGTCACCTTCATAAGATGTCTCTGAAAGGAGATTCTGAAAGCTTCCTCAATTATTTCAAACTGAAATCTGAGAAGTGGAAAACAAAAGACTCTGTGGGTAGCCTCAATGTGAAAAATTTACTGTGTATGCAGATCAGAAAATCAATGTAGCCCACAATTTACTGCTCTGAGCTTTTACTCATTTAACTGTTTTGTGTTGAGATTGGACATTCATTAGGGATATTTTATGGCATATAAAGAGTCCTGAAAACCAATGGAAAACAAATCTGTTCTTTCAGCAATTCCTATTTTTACTAGTTGTTTATGTAGAAACATATTTCTGAAATACAGCTAGAAGTTATCAGTGTTCTAATGACACGTAATTTCTCTTTAAAGCCCTGTCTCATGCTGAAGGGCAGATATGTATGTATTGCTTACAGTTTCAGGACGAGACCTTAAATTTGCTCCTTATTCTGTAAGCCATAATGTTGTCATCATCAAAAATCTGCAAACACTTCCCGTTTGAATCCTACAATGCTTTGTACCATTCCAACAGCATATATTATCTTTAAAAAATGGGAATAATTAATTCAGACACTAACATCATCAGATTTTCTGTGTGAGTCCCTGCTGGCCTCAGCATTGCTGGATTCCTAAAGAAGGTGAAAACAACTGAAAGGCTTCCCATGACCTATCACACCATGATGCATTGTGTGAATACATGCAGTTTCACTCCTTTCGTGCCTTTTTCTCACCCAATTCTAAGGATTACCCAAGAAGCCTTTAAGGCTATGTATTGCCCAGGGAAAAGCACTCTGGTTTTGACTAATTCTACATCAGTTTTGTACATGATGCTCTGTTGATACCTGCTGTTATCTCCTCTGTTAGAAGCCTCTCTGTCAGCACTACTCTATACACATATCCTTATCAACCAGCATGCCAGCTTGTTTCTCTCACCAAGCAGAGTGCTGTGCTACTACAACTTTTCTCTATTAAAGAACAAAACAGACCCATGACTTTCCCTATAGAATGACAGTGTACTGTGTTTGGGATATTCAGTAGCAGACATATAGAATTCAAAAGACTTAGGTTCCTCCTGTTATTATTTTTCCAAGCCTCTGTTTCTAGTCAACAGGCTGCAGACCAGTAAAGCTAGGGTGTCTAGCTGTGAAGGTGGCCAGTGCAGTTACTAGCAGAGATTGCAGCTCCATAAAACAGCTAACACAGTCTCAGGCATATACTTTCTCCATTTAGCTTCATAATAATACAGGTAGAAAACAAGGGGAGACAACAACAACAAAAAAACCCCCCTACACAGCTTTTAAGCTTGTGTTTTTCCTCATCCATGTCATGTTTCTCTGAAAACTGCAGTTTAGGTTAAAAATTTACTTCAATTTGTAATGTGTGAAAGAGAAGTATTTTAATCCTCCTTTCCAAATAAGTGTAACTTTGACTTCAGAGTCATGGCTTCACGTCTACAATCCATTGGTTTTATATACTTCAACTTTTCTTTAAAAAAAAAAAAAAAAAAAAAAAAAGAAATTCCTGACAATGTCCCTTAAGAACTTAAGAAAGAAGAAGACGGAGTCTGAAGAAAATATTGAGTTATTGGAAAAAGAAACCAACCCATAAACTTTTATCATATATCTTGCTAAAAAAATAAAGAACAGACAAAATGAAGCATGTATGTAAAATGAAACTACCCTTCAGTGAGTGAATCCTTATTGTAACCAGTGTCTGACCATGTTCCTGTGTTGCCTGAGCACCTTTGTTGCTACCGTTTATTTAGAAAGTGATTAAGAATACATTTACGTGATTAGATGACTTGGCTATCTATCCTGAACTCATTCACAATAGGCTGGTTAATATGCCAAATTGACATGGATGCCTACCCACTCTGTTAGAGCTAAACACTGTATTTTTGATAGGATATGATTTCTGAAGTATTTCTTGATTATAGCTGATGTGTGATATTTTCGAGTCTACTCTAGTGCAAAGGTGAACAGCATATTTTAAATGATTTTCCGTAGAAATCTTCTAACTATTGCAAATGGCTAGGATGATCTTACTAAATCTTCACTTATAACTCAAAATAACCAGTTTTACTTAGCACCAAATAGGACTGAAGCACTCATAAGTCACTTACTGGAGATAGGATTTATCTCATGAACCTGTAGAGCTCTGTAGACGTCTACAGAAGATTTACTTTTCTGCGGCTCCTTTTTTAGTGATAGTCAGAAGTAGGAACTTTTAGAAAGATTAAAGGGGTCTGTATTAGATTTCTGCCTAAGAAATGGGGGAAACATCACTCCAGAAAGGGTCTAAGCTTGAATGACCACTTTAGATACTGCCAGCATTTCATAGATGTCTACTAAGAAGAGATGTCTGCTTCTGAGGATTTCAGAAAGAAGAGACGGCTTCTTAAACTTCTTCCCACTCTTTCCCAAGTGAATGAGTACAGTACCTTTCATAGCAGAGTCAAGCAGGCTAATTTGGACACCTGATTTCAGAAGCTTGCATTCACTTGACTAGCAATTCACTGCACTGGGGAGTGTAAGTTTTCAGAGTTACTCAGTCTCTGGAACTGATTTGTCATCCAATACCTTTACTCCTCATGTACTTGTCTCCAGCCTTAGTATGTACCTGAATGTACAGTTATAACCACTGTATGCAAAAAAATCCTTGTGCACCTCAGTATCATTCATAACTGCCTGCATGTACACCTCATAAGCCTCATTTTATTTGCAAGAAAATGTCTAGAACCATTTAAAGATGTCAATGTCTATTCTCCTATGTCACTACACTCATCACTTCAGCATCAGTTCAAGCTGTTAAATTAGACCTGAATGAAGGATCAACCTTACTGTAACATAAATATGACATGGGGGAATATTATTTTCATAATTTAAATTTCTGATTCTGGCTCTGCAGTTACATCTACATTTGTACTAGATATGTACAGAGAGAACTTATTTTAAAATCACATGCAAGCAGCCAGTTCATTCCACCAATATACTACTATATTAGCAACTTGGGAATCAAAGGGAGCCTTTGGCAATGTTTTTCTTTTGGAAACACATCTCTTTATTCAACAAGGAAAAATAGACAAAATGTGATGAATCTCTAGGTTGGTTTTATTTGGCCTATTTTTTTTTTTATGCAGCCTTCAAGTTGATTTATAGCATTACATTAAAATAACTTGGTTGTGGCAGTCTTTGTTGCAAAACAAATGGATCAAATTAACCATCCTATGTACTACAATTCTGGACAATAAAGTGCCGAACAGTACATGAGTGGGTTCAGCACTTTTAAAATGCTCTGTATATATCTTAATGCTTATTTCAGCGATTGATTTATTAGACTTTAGTTATCATGTAAAAGGATCAGACCCATTACAAGGAAAAAGAAAAAACCCAGCTATCAAGTACTTGGACCTCTATTAATATCGCCTACGGAACCCTCAGTATAAATGAGAGCTTGAAATGAAGGACAAAGGTGAACTTTTTTAATGCTAGTAATTAATTCTTGCTTTGCATAGGGTAATTGAGGGCAATCACAGAATATTGCATGTCATTTCATTACTGGGCCATCAGATGGACTTCTACTTGCATATGCTGGTAAATGTGTTAACCCATAAGTACCTTGGCTGCTGGATTCATGTTGAAGGTAAAAGACTCCTTAACCCTCATGTCAGTCCCATCTTCCTTTTAAATGTCTAATTTCCCTTTCATTATCTGTATTTTTTGTAGACTAAGTAAACAAAATGTAAAACCCCATATTTTCCTTTGCTTTAGGATGAAAAAGAGCGGGAATAAGTCAAATAAAACATTCAAGAACAATACTAAATAAGATCTAATGTTATAATGAAATTACCTGCTTGGGATTTTCATGCTGTTGTAGCCATCACTGTCATAACCCTTAGCTGCCTCTCCTATGCCCATGCAAATCCCTTGCCCAGCTGCCCAGAAGCAGGCTGTGAAGAAAGCCAAAAGCAGCTGCCAGTGTAACAGATAATAACTAAAAAAGAAAATAATGTCTGTAATGGAAAACAACCACCAGGTCATTTATTGCTTCACAAATTCCAAGAACCTCTCTAAAATATAAAGTACAATTTCAATGACTGTTTCATAGAATCATAGAATAATAGGGGTTGGAAGGGACCTTTAGAGATCACCTAGTCCAACCCCAACAGTTTAATTCAATTGTTATGCAAAATTTTACTTGCACTTTTTTCACATAACTTTCTGTTAGAGATTCACTCACTAGTGATAATTTCAAGGCCAACATACATTGTTTGACTGAACACCTGTAAATTGAAATGCCTGCCTTTTTGGAATTTTAACACAGATCTTATGCTCAATGGGATTTGAGACAACAATTCCTGTGGTTAATTCCTACAAATTACTTCAGTTATTGCAAGTGTGAAAAGTATGAGTTCTTAAAATAGATCAATGTGCAGTGATATCAGATTCATGTACTGCCCTTTTAAGAGTTTAAACAAAGAGCATATTTTCTGTAGAGTTTTTGTACAATATGGACTTTTCTGCAAACTGTTTACAATTCAAAATATCAGTATCTGGAAATGCGTCTCTTTCATGTCAATGACTTTGTCAGATTCTAGGGAAAAATATTTTCTGACTTAAACATTTTTGTCAGATGCCTAAATGTCAAGGAATAAACCTATGCTTCAGTGCATCAATGAAGAGGATAAGGATTCCTATTAGTAAAATCCTAAACTAAATACAGCCTAAATCAAGCACTTTGAAAAGTTTCCATCCAGCAGCCTTTGTCCTAGGTAGCATTCCTTCTCACCAAGGCTGAGTGGTTGATGTCTTCAGTTCAGTCAAGAGTAGTCATAAGAAAAATTAATAAATTATTCAAAACCAGTCACAAGATCCAGCCAATGTGAGATGGACATTTTTCTGTATGCTGTATCTTTGCAGAAAATGTATCACTTTTCCTGCTGAAAGGGTCAGCTCTACAGATCACATTAAATGCATCTCTATTCTCAATGGCTGCTCTGATTTAGTCTTGCATATACAGCTGTGTATTTACCTGCTATTTGTGTGATATTGTGTATCATGCTATAGAAAAAACAGAACGTAAGAGACACAATATAACCAGCTTAACATATTAGCAAAACCAGCAGGATATGGGTACTAATGCATTCAGATTGATATCTGATGACAAAAAAACCCTGCACGAATAAAGAAACTCAAAATTAACCATCCTCAACATAATTCCTGTATTCTTTTCATTTCCCACAGAGCAGTTTGAAAAGCTCCTCCCCCAAAAATCCCTAGAAAATGAGTTCATTTTTTAAATACTATTAGCAACAATTTTGTTTGATCCTTGGTTAATCTCATGTCCATCTTTCCCATACAAGGTTACAGGGGGGGTTGTTTTGTTATGATTTGACTTCCTGTAAATAATTTCATTGTTCAACTGACTAATTAACTAAATATAATTCAGCAAATTTCCAAGGGGGAATTATTTTTTGCAAAATGATTAACATAGCTTACAGTTTGATGATTTCAGTACTAAGAAAGGGAAGCAAATGTTTCGTTTTTACCACAAATCTTTTCTATTTGCTTAAAAAATCTTCACAGTTTGAAAGTATCAGGGAAGATTAACCCACTATTAAAACGGTCATTTATGACAATTAACAGAGAGGAACATTTTCTTGCTATATCGGACTCACTATTTTTTTCCCCTATTATCTTTAGGCCTCATTAAACCTTCCAAACTGTTTGTCTGATGTTTCCAAATACGAGATGTAATACAAAATGATGTTTAACTGGGGAAAAATACTGGATTCTCTGCCACAATTTTTATTATCCTTCATTCCCATCAGTTGAACTTCCATGTCTTACAACCATACACCCTGATATACTACCAATATACCCTTTTTTTTTCAGCCATAATAATGCTGTTGAATTAAATAAAAACTGCACTTTTGAAAAAAGAAAAATGAATTTAACACTATATGTTTTTCCCCTGGAAAAGAAAACATTGCTATTTCTAAAATATGACCATAAAGTGCATTTATTTTGTCAAGTGGCATTATGTACTTCTTTAATAATGAGACCAAAAAGGAGTTTTGTTCAAACAGATAATGAAGTAAAATGTGTCTTGATGTCTCAGTCCTTGAGACAGCAAAACTTTGTAAAACCAGAAAACATGCAGTTACAAGGGACTACTACTTTATAATGCTGAGACAGACTCTTGTTAATACACAGCTGAAATATTTATTTATTTGTAAACTGAATTTAAATCCATCACCAATGAAAGATGGGGAAACAAAATAAGACTCTTCTTGAGCACGAGTCAGACTACCTGATTCGAACGAACTATTATGTACTGTGGGGCTTTTTTCCTATGGGGAAAGTGAAGTGTGGGTGTGTGTCTACAAGAAGGATGCAAACCGCAACTTTCAAAGAATCATCATATCTGGTATGCCTCTCTCTTGTAAATTACATAAGAAATCAATACTTAAAGTAAGGCTGTCAAAACTGCCTAGTACTAACATACGAGTGGCTCTAAATTAATCTGAGATTATCGATCATCCTATCACTAGAACAGCATCGGTGGGGAATAACCAACTAGTTCAGTTGGTTGTCAGTTCTGAGAAATGAAAAATGAGAGAACACACCTACCAAATGGACCTTGAATATAAATCCTTTCTGAGCACCTGCACATTACTCTCACCCTGACAGGCCCACCTCGGCTGAAGGATTTATATAGTGTCTGCTTGCAGCAGGGGCAATGGAGCATAATTACCTGGATTGAGTGTTGCTCTAAAATAGCACAATGTGGGGATAATATTTACGACTCACAATTAGCACGGTCCTTTCCGCACAGGTGGATCTGCACTGTTCATCAGTACCCCAAACTGAAGTTACAAAATTATCCACGATACATTGCAGGCCCTCTCCCCAGTGTGAGAGAACTAAGAATAAACTAACACAATTTTAGTTGAAATTCATCTCTAAACTACAGCATTAATCAAATGGCTGCATTAATCATACACTACTACTGTAGATAGATGCTGTCTCTTTTGCCCTAAACAAATTTTAAAACAACTACTAGCAAATTTATTTCCCTGACATCAGTGTAGCTTGTCTGATGTATACGTGGCTACATGCACATAGGTATATAGGTATAAACACCACTGAGTAATCCAGAAATTGCAGTTCTGTCATTACAAACAGAATTAATCTCCCTTGGGCTCTCATTGTAGAGTTCTTTGACATCACACAGAGAAATATCAGATATCTCTTTCTGGTTTCCTTGCATACAAAGCAGTGACCAAAATAGCCCAGGAGGAAATATTTTGTGCCCCTCAGCTATAGGCAGCAGAAAGCTAGTACTGGCAGCAACTCAGTCCCACATTTGCCAGAAGCTTGGTGTCTCTGCCAAACAATAAGTAATGATATTACTGCAAAGACTGAGAATACTTAGCCATCTGCAAGAGTCAAAAAAGCTATCAAAAAAGCTATTTCTGTGATTCCACAGAAATTATCTAAGCAAAAGCTTTACCTCCTCCTTTTTCTTCTCCACAACTAATAATTTTATATGCAGAGGCAAGAGATGTCACAAGAAAAGAGATTATTTTCAGGAAAATTCAGGAAAAAAGATGATTAGAAATTATAAGAACAGGGCACAGGTGAACTTTGGTAAACAGATACAAAAATAGGGTAACAAACTTCCTACAAAACTTCTGTCAGTTAACTTATCCTAAAATATGATTTTTAAAAAAGAAAATGAACTGAGATATCCAAACAGATCAAAAGACTGATTGAAAGATTTAAATGGTTTGGATAAACAGGGATTGAATCCTCAATCTGATTTCTTGGGTCTCTTCTATTTAGCAACATTGCTATCTTCGGTCATGAGGGCTATGCCTAATGGTATTTATCAGCAGTATACAGTAGTATGAAAGAGAACAAATAATATTTCTCATTTACATAAAGCTGGTATTTCCCAAACAAAAAACTCCAGACCAAGCTGTATTTTATTCTGAATTGAATCAGGAAATTAGCAGTAGAATTAGTCAGAGGCAAAAATATGGAAGGAAAATTTAAATTATTTTTGAAGAAATGAGCTACTTTAATCCTTTTTTCCTAAAAAATATTACTTTGCATTTGCACACAAATATATTATTATATTTGCACACAAACATATTCCCCTATATTAGGAATAAATTCAATGCAATATAAATTAAGAAATTTTAATTTCACTTGATAATATTTGTTTTCCTCCCGTGACTTTTTTTGAAATCAATAGAAAGAGACAAACTCTCTTTATAGCAAATAGAAGAATGCAAAACTATTTGAACCTCTTTGGCACTTAACACTGTTAACTGCACAGGAAGTCTTCAATGTGGTGTTTCCAAGGGACAAAGCTCGCTCTCAAAAAAAGAATCATATCTCTAAAATCAAGCTGTAATGCTCTAATTTCTCCTGCGACTGCCTTTCCATATCAGTGTAGCTTAGAGAACCATAAAGTACTTACTTTGAAGGTAGCAATAGTAGCTTTAGGCCTCAGTATTAACAATTGTTCCTTATAATGCCCATATTGAGCTGCATTAATAAGTCACCATTGGGTTATCCTGAGTCATCATCCACAGTGACTTAAATTGATACAGTTGGTTTGCACTGAAACAGAGTGGGAGGACTCCTACAAGCTGTTATTTGGCCTCAGCTGCAGGGGCTGTAATGATTACCTAGAGAAGCAGCAATAAACAGCTGTGAAAAGTAAATTCAAACTGTTCTAGCTGGATGTTGTTTGTCTCTGCACTAACTTAATCAGCATCATCCTAAGCACAGATGAATTCTTAGGATTTCAGTCATCTAAAGACTGAGGAGACTGGTCTGACCTTTCTTAGCTTACAAGGATATAAGATCACAGGCTATTGCTTTGTGGAGAAAATGGCAAAATATTAGTATTATGATGAAGATTTAATAGTTTTGACATGGCCAAAAGGAATATCTTGTTTCTAGCTTTCATTTTTCAGCATGTTCTTTTCTTTATCTTAATAGTTGCAGCTACAAAACTCAGATTTTTGCTATTTAAATGAAGATGTAAAGCTGCAGCAGCAACAAGTGTTGCAACTCCATAGGGAAGATTTTGGAAAGGAATATGAATCTTTAATTTGTATTCTAGAAAAATCCCAAACCTCAAATTTTCAGAAGCTTATTTGTTAAATGCACAGAGAAACCGTAAACATCAGCAGAGATGAAGGAACGAGTTGTGAAATGTTAACAAGATCTCCAAGGAAGCTTAGACAAAAAGGTAAAGAAATGATGTAGCTAAAACATAAAAAAAAAAAAAAAAAAAAAAAAAAAAAAAGCTGAGATAAATTTCATTTTTTATGAGCTTCGTCTGAACCCTGGATAACCTGGCAAGGCTCTGAGTTCTCAGCAAAGCATCTTTTCCTACATGAAAGTCTTAAAATGTGTACTATTTTTTAGAAATTCTATCAATCAGAACTTAGAAAAGTAGTACAGAAAAAGATGCTAACAAATTGAAATAGTTGAATTCTGTATACCACTGTATTTTCTTTCATCATTATGACAGCTTCTGATTTTTGTACAATTGTCTATTTTTATCTGCTATCTCAACAACTACCTACTACTTTATGAAGACTGTAAGGTTTTCACATAGCAAATCCATTAATCCACTGTTCAACTGTTCCTTTGTGATGTGATCCATACTTGCCTGGTGAAAGGAGTTAAACCCAGCAGATTTAACTGTTTGATCATTCCACAAAAAAATGTGGTTTTTTAAATTGTTTAAATTTAAAAAAAAAAGTAAATGCATGTCTATGTTCTGAGAATCAAACCTTTCTTCATCTCCTGCTCCCCACCCCAAATCAAGCCAAACCTATCAGTGTCTGGCAATTTATGAGCATTAGTGCAGCTGGCATAATCATGAAATTTGAATGAGGAAAATAAAAGAAAAAAATATTTGTTCCTCGTAACAATATTTTACGTGCACTTAAGCTGTTGAGGCTACTTGCCTGGAAATACAAAGAATAACACATTCAGAAACAAATTTATTAAAAAGCAGAAATCAGGTTGTATTATTTCCATATTATGCACTAAATATGTTTTGACCAGAGCATGGCAAACAATATTTTTGTGCTTTGCTGGCAAATGATGAGAAAAAAAAGTAATATCAACCTGGAAGAAATATTTTATTAATTTTTAATCAAGTTTAAAAAAAAATGAATGCAAGATTTTATTTAAAAACTCAAACTTTCCATTAATAAAAAGGAAATAACTTTTAAATAAAAAATAATCTGGAACAGAAAGTTGAAAACAATTAAAAATGCAAATTCACAGTTTAGGAACATCCCTGACTTTGAATTCAAAACTAATGGTGTATTATCTATAAAGAAGAGAAATGAGTTGATTCTTTTTCTGCCATGTATGCCTAAAATGAATAACTTATTTCTTATTTATTTCTTTTTTTTTTAATGATGCATGTCCTGAAACTCTATGCACAGAAAATCCTATTTACAGGAGAGCTGGTTTCAAAAACGTACTTCCAAATTTCCACAGTCACAAGGAGGGCTTCTGGATGCACTGAAATTCTAGCAGAGAGGAAGGTGTTTAATTCTTCCCTGACCTGACCTCCTGATTTTTAACTTATGCACTTAAATATTTTTTAAAGTCTCTCTGGCCTTATGAAGAGTTAAAAAGAATTTTTAACATACAATGGTCAGTACAGTGTGTCCTGATCCACCCTGGCTCTTTTTCCAAAATCCTCCTATGTTTTTTAGAGAATACGAAAGATCCTCGCCCCNCACCTCTTCATGGTCTTACATCACATGAATAGCTACAACTGGTGCCCAAAATGGTAGTTCCCACACCCACAAATGGCTTTCCTTCACCTAAGACTGAAACATGGGGAGAACAAGAAGCAATACGTAAGAGAATTTTCCTCCTACATTTGTTTTTGTGAAGAACTGGTTGAATCAATATTGCTTACTGCAGTGTCAAAATGTGTATTCTCATGCACATTAGTCATTCCCAGAATACAGATTTCTTAACTTATATGCCATTTAAAAGACTTGAAATGATGAAATTTAGATAGAGAAAGAAGTAACAGCAAGAAAATACATTACTGTAGCTGTAACAGCTTTCATATATGTTTCTGTAAAAATTGTCTTACAGAAAGCCTAGTTTTAGGCAACCATCTTATCAATTTTAAGGAAGGAAAATCATATTTCTCTTTTCAGTATTAAATATCTGACTTCTAAACAGAGCAAATAGTATTTTTCTACATGTGTTAGATCTTAATCATTCCAGTGTTTTAGATTGTTAGTTAGAAAACACTTTGATCAGCTACTTTGTAAGGAAAGCAAAATAATGCGTGATTTTCCTTCCCTGTATGGCCTTACATTTATGACCGTAGAGGACGTCTATCTTTCTCATCCTGCCTTTGCCTGTGCGAAATTTTGGTGACTCAGAACAATTCCAGCTGATCTCTGTAAGCTCCAACTACCCAGTCAATATCCTGAGCAGGTGAAAGATTAATTATTCCCACTGAGATCAACTATGTCAGGATAGTAAAGGCCAATTACAGACAAAAGCTATCACAGAGCGGTCACTTCCAACCTCCTGCCATCACCAATTCCAAATGCAAAGTAAAACCATTTCCTGCGGAACTGAAAAGGCACTAGTTTAAGTATATCTTATGTAGCCAGGATGCTGGTGTCACTTTTATTCATATTCCACAGCTGAAGTACAGGTTTTGCTGAGCTGCATGACTCGTTGCAAACAGCAGTAGGCATGTACAGTGCCCAAAGCAGTGGCAAAGCTAGGTGGGAGGGCAACAGACAGCACATCAAACGTGTTTCTGGTACACAAGGGCTTGAGTGCCAGAGAAGTTGTTGAGTGACTTCAAAAAACTCTTTTGCATGCTTCTTGTGGACAGCTGTTATTATAACATTTAATCTATAACCATAATTTGGGGAAGCAGCTCAGCCAGGATCCTGCAGTCATTTGCTAAACTCACTTAGAAGATTACCTCAAGTTGTAGTTCCCAGATCCAAGTTCTATTCTATTTGGTTGCATGAGAAGAGTAAAAATTTTGATCGGTAAGTAGAAGCAAAAAACCACCCCAAAATGTTGGAAAAGGAAGGCAGTGAAATAAAGTTGGTGGCATAATATGCACCAGAGATCCTTAGTTGAGTGATTGTTGAAGGCAAGCAGTGTAGTACCTAGACATACTTAACCAAAGAGACTAATTGCGAACACTGTTGAATCAAGATGAGTTTAATTCTTTGCTATGTTGGGTGTCATACATATTATCTCCACAAAGGCTTTCTGCTTCAGTCCTACTGCCATCACTGGTTTGACGACTGGAGGATGCTCAATGTCCAGCCTTTCAGCACGTTCTGAATTGTATCAGTGTTTCCTGTTTTCTCTGGCTGGCTCATGTCCATTTTTGTTTCCCCATTCACAGATGATCCATTTGATGAAGTTACTGGATTTAGAATTTATTTACTATGCCCGTCCCTTCTTAAAGAACTTCTAATTTGGATAAAATTATTAAGGATAAATTCAGTACTCAGGAGAGTTACTTGGGACGTTGCTGACACTGATTCATCAATTAATACCTAATTAGTTACACAATTAGAACAGCTCCAGCAGGCAAATCTGAAAAAAGACCAATCCAGACTAATGAATAACCTGTTCTTCATGACACTATCTTCCAATACTGGAGATCCCAACTCTATATATTAAATCTACTTTCTCTTTAACTACTTGTTTTGACCAGAAACTCCATTTAGAGAGCTGAGGAGGCTTTGCCAGCAAAAGCCTTATAGTGGCACAAACTAATGACATGCTGTTTCAATTAATCGTATCTTCCAGCTAAAATAAAGCAAACAGAACATTGTCAGGAAGTTCTTGTCCACTTCTAAAATGGACAAAACAATTTCTGGCTCAATTCAATCTCTAGCATTAAGACTAGTTATCAGTTAATGTATTATGGTCTGGAGAATTTATTTTAATGTTAATTCACAAACTTCAGTAGAAGGTTTGACAAGTGCATTGCTCAATCATGCTGAAACATTACCCCAATAACTGTGTCACTGCAAGTACGTATTTAGCCAGTAATTGTCATGGTCTTTGATGGAATTGGGAATAACCTATCTTTCTATTCCAGGTCTTGAGAAGAGAAAGTCATTTAAAATTCCTTTTCAAAATTGATGGATTCTTTTTTACAACATCAAGACTTGGAATGAAAAAAGCTACTTGATTAAGGATTCTTCAGCAGTGCAAGGCAGGCCATTCTCTGAATATCAATCAGCTGAAGAAAACTCGGTTTCAGTACAGATTAACCTTAAGATATCATTGCTGGAATGAAGTTTCAAGATGCAAATACTGTATGTCAGTGGTTGGTCTCCTCCAAAAAAACCCAGAAGCTCTCAAACAGCTACAGGCTGTCTCTTTTGTGACTAATGTGGGGTTTGTTCAACATGAAATCTGTGACCTTTTAGCCTTGACTTTTTCAAAGAGTGCCCAAGTGAGATTTTTAATATATGTCTAATAGAATGTAAGATGACTGTAGTGTAAATGAACATTAGTCACTTCTTCATGCTCATCATAATGTGTAATAATTTGCAGAAGATACAAATCACATAAGAAGATTTACACTCAAGCTTGTAAACAAGGCATCCACTTCCCTGTTACAAAAATCAAGATGATGAGACCAGGTAAACAAGTAAAAAGCAAACAGAATTTTGTCTTCCAGCTACTGGAATGCTGTATTTTAAGAAGCAAGTATATGTGGATTAGGAAACCAACATCTGATTAGAACTAATTACTAGAAATAGTGCCTCTATTTTACAGCATTAGCGTGGTGAATTTCTATCAGCTGTATAACGGAAAGCTAAGCCTCATGTCAATTTAGAGAATAATTAGACAAGCTCCCTATTGCTAGTCACAGCAGTGACTCAAACATAAGTTAGGAAACAGAATTACTGTTATTCCTCTGCAAGAACAAACACCAAGCCTGATGCTATGGGTACCTTCATTAATGCCATCTTAACTTCAAGTATTACAATTTTATTCACTGCTTGCAGTGCTAAAAAGTCACATCATATGGTAAAATTCGATTTCAAGGAGTGTAAATATTTTAAATTTATGTAAATAACACTTTATTTATATGAAATAGATAAAAAAGCAAGAGGCCTGTAAATAAAGTTGGTATTTCAAGGCTATATCTTGGTAGTAACTGGAGGAAACAAATTGGCAACAAAATGACAAATATTTGGATATGTAATTCAGTCCAAACAATTGTTTGATCCAGCAATGACTTCAGCCAATACAGAATTTGTATGTGTGGGTAGCTGAGCTGAATTCAACTAAATGTGTTTGGGCATTGGAGATTACACACATTAGATAGAGTCCAACAGATAGATGTCACTATTTGTAATATAATACTTCTATTTTAAGGTAGCTTTTAATATCCATCATAATTTTTAATGCTTAATACTTTAATTAATGAAACAATATTGACAGATTCTATTGCGCCTCAGTTTCTACTAATACAGATTTATTTGCCTTGGTTTATCTCAGTGACAAAATGTGTGTAATTTTTAAGCCTCAAAATACTTAATTGAATTTTAAAGAAGTTAATACTGATCCAGATGCTAGAGTGAAGCAGAATAACACAGTTTTGATGTTTGCAAATCTCAACTGAGAATACTTTCATATTCACAAATACATAAATGTTAAAAAGTTATTGACACATAATACATGAACTATACAAAACTACTGAAAATATGTGATTGAATTTTTTAATGTGGTTGTTTAGAGACAATATTCTTATATTGAAGATTTTTTTTTATCACTTCTGTCTGAGATCATATTGTGCTATTCATAATATTTAATAAACACCAAGATATTGTCCTTCACAAATAAAGCTTCAAAACAAAACAAAAACCTCCAAATCCAGAAGAAAAGCGCCATAATGTTAGCTATGAGTACATATTCATTTATGCAACTAATTATGAATTTATACAGAAATAAGTGGAAAGATACTGCTCTACACCAATCAATCGTACATGATACAATTTTTTCAAAGAAATAACAGAAACGCAAAAAAAATTTGAGGTCCCTTTTCCATCTATTTATAATACTGAAAAAGCATGTAGTGTAAGTATTTGACATCCTTACAAAGTGTTTAAAATTGACAATGAAAAGTAAATTACCTATTATGGTTGCTATGATTTTCAAAACTGTGAGACACTTATAAATGTAAAAATATAGCCCTTAATATGACAGGAGATGTAAACTGAGGCTCGTATGCTAAGCTGAAGCTATGAAAAATACAGGCTGATTTTTTTTTTTGCTTTATTATAATTCTGAATCTTAATAATTTGCAGCAAGAGGTGGTTTAGAGATCTGATTGTTTGTTCTGAACAAAACTGTCACAGAAAGAGATGATGTCTTCCAAGCAAAAAGAGAAAATTAATTATACATTCCATTCCCTAGTGGACACAGAATTGACAGGTTTTCTGGTAGCTCTTCTAGAAATAGGAATGAGCTATTAGTGATTGTTACATTTTTTTCTCCAAATCTACTTTTGACTGCTTACTGGGGTAATAAAACTTGTTGCAAGCCAAGGATTCAATTATTTAATTCACCTCTCAGAAAACATAAGTTTTGGAAGTATTATTTACTTTAATGATAAATCTTTTTCTCTATGACCTGACTTCTGCATCTTCAATTTTCCACCTTAGGTATTCTCAAATGTTTTGAGACTGAGGGATGACCTCATTAATGTTTACAAATATGTAAAGAGTGGGTGTCAGGAGGATGGAGCCAGGCTCAGTGATGACCAATGACAAGACAAAGGGCAATGGGTATAAGCTGGAACATAAGAGGTTCCAAAGAAATACGAGGAAGAATTTCTTCACTGTGAGGGTGATGGAGCACTGGAACAGGCTGCCCAGATGGGTTGTGGAATCCCCTTCTCTGGGGACATTTAAAACACACCTGGTGAGTTCCTGTGTGACCTGCTCTATGTGGTCCTGCTCTGGCAATGGGGTTGGACTAGATGATCTTTTGAGGTCCCTTCCAACCCTTAAGATTCTGTGATTCTATGATTCTGTGAAACCAGAACATTTCAAAGCTAAATTTTCTGCATCAGTCATCTAATAAAAATAATGGCACATACCTAGTATAGATCAGAAGTAATTTACTTTAAATTGATATAAAATATAGGAACTAACTAGTGAACAAAATAAAAAGGCCATGTACTAATCATGAGAATCCATAGTCTGGTAGTAATAGAATGAGAATTGCCCACACATCCTGACACCTTGTGCAGTTTCTTCTCTCTGTCCTTCCTGCCAATGTTACAGCACTCTTCCTCACACTGACCTTTGGAAATGACTTGACCAGACCAAATCTAAGAAAGCATAGAGAGAATATCACCACAGTTAGATCTCCAACTTTATTTGAAATATAACACTTAAATGTTTTACATTACTTGCTTTCCTTTACCTTATACATCTTATACTTCTTGTCTTCAAACCTTTCCAGTTGCAGAGCCACACCAGCAACCCCAAACCTGTTTTTTATCTATAGGAAAAAACACTGCAGTAGCAAACAAACCTAAATTAAGTGCAAGCAAAACAGGAATGGAGAGAGATGACCAGAGATGTGTTTGTGCAACTTTTGGGCTAGGAACAATCAGCATATGAAGTTTCAATTCTTGCTAATATCTCTTTTTCATCTACCACAGCTACACGATGAGTGGTCACTTTGTTAACAGAGAATGTCAAAACAGGTGTGTTTAGCAGACTACGACTTCTAATCCATTTCATTGCAAGCCTGCTAGCCTTCGCTGCTCAAAACATTCTATTTTTGTTCAATTGCAATAAGCTTATCACTAGAAAGGCAGAAAATGATAGTATCTCAAACAGCTTGACACTGCCACAAGTTTGCTGAGTGTCAGACTAGCTGACTACATTGTCTGTAATGCCTGTCTTGTTTTCAAAAGCAATTCAGCAATTCAGTGTGCAATTCAATGTGAAATTCAGCCCTCATCATTGATACTGTATTTTCTGCTCTGGCTATCTCACACTTCTGCATGTTTGATTTATTTTGTCTTCAAGGAAACAAGACAGAACTGGAGCAGAAAAAGTTGCAGTCCTTCTAAGCAAACCTTTTTCAGTGTTATTGTCTAAAAACTATGGAGTACAAAGGGATGTTTTTTCTTCCAGAAGCTCTTCAGGTCATCAGAATTGAAAGACTTCCTGAGTAGCATGCATTTTGAGCCACTGGAGATTTTCTCTTTTCCCTTTTTTTACATATTTAATAAAAGGGAAAAGGTGGTTTCCATGCTGGCAGCTGATTGTAGAGACCTGAGTCTTAGTATTTGAATCTGCAATGTGCATACCTGTTCAGTTGTGCAGGCTGAGCCAATTCTGGTTACCAGACTCTTGTAGTGGGGACTTCTGCTCTGCGTATAACAAGTATGCTGCCTCTAGTACTGTTCAGTGTCCTGCAATACATCATCATGATGAGGACTGGAAATGTCTTAGGAAAATCGACACTGGCTGCACTGGTCTTTTTATATTAAGAACCTGAAGTCTTACACAGATGAGTTTCTGCCCACAATCTACAGTCAAGTCATGCTCCTCTATTTTTGGTGGCTCAAGGTAGTGCACCCAAAGGGAAAGCAAACCTTGTCTTGCTAATGCAGGTTCACAATAAAAGTTTTGAAAGATTTGCACAGTGTTATCTAGGTCTTTCATGATATAAACCAACTAACGTGCTCAACTTTTTTCATCAAGTATGGCTGTGAGAGAAAAACTTGTAGCTTAAATTTGAAAAAAAATATTGCATTAGACTGCTTTAAACCCAAACTAGACCAAACAAAAAATTAAATGAGAGAATTGGAAAATACTCGAAGCCTAGAATGCTCAGTGTACAATACAGCAAGAGAGACAAATCTTAAACAATTAAGAAATCAAACATTTTACCCTGACATATACCACTGTGTTCTATCATGGTGTTCCTCTGCCAGGAACAGAAATAGACCATCCTCCACCTATGATCTAAGAAAAGCAGCAATGCAGATATGTATAATTGTCATATCATACTATCTAGAATTAAAGGCAATCTGTACCTAGCTTTCGTGGTTCATACTTCTACATGTGGTTTTGAATTTCTCTTTTTAATTTCAAAACACAAAATGAAAGATATTTTGTGTGGTCGATCTGGAGATTCTAAAAGCATTCTAGGAGATCAATTAAGGTGAAGGAACTGCTAGTTGCAGGTGAGAATGGAAAATGTGACCATTTTTGTTGGGCAGTGGGTTGAAAACAGTGTCTGAAGGGTTTAGCATGCAAGAATGTTAACAGCGTATTAGCTGATGCACAGCAAGTGTTCTCCAAAGCTATGCCAAAAGGCAGGTAATTCAGTACATTGTTTCTGATATCATTGGGAGTAAATGACATTCAACCATGAATAGCCAACTCAGGTATTAGCAGTGAGATGTTGGTCCTGATTGCTTCTTAGTAATTTTATAAGCTTTGATATTAAATACTCAAAAAACCGTAATCTTGATTTCTCTCCCTTTTGTTTGTTGTTCCTCCAGACTGTGGTTGTGTGAGCTAAAGGCTAAAAATCGACAGATAAGCAGCAAGGTCTAAATAATGGAATTTTTCTGTCTCATTTTTCTTCAAGGTTTGCCTTTCTACTGGGGTGCATACAGTGCACATTTTAATAGCTTCTTCCTGCAAACGCTTATGCACATGGTTAACCTTTTATGTGAGAATAATCTGCAATGTCTTACTAGCAATAAGTACCAGGTCCTATGGATATGATGATGTTCTAAAAAGATATGCAGGTCACTTTAACAGCTAATGGTCACAAATTTCCTCTTATGGGGGAAATGACAAGGAAAATGTCATTACTTTCTTTTGTCATTTTGCCCTGCACTTCATCAAACCATAAAGCTATTCTAAAGTTGTAGCACAAGTTTCAGCTAAAAATTTAAAGATCTACAAAAGTATAACTGATGGGAGTTTTTTTTTGTTACCAAATCTATCTCATAAATGACATTGCAATTCTTTGTTTAAATAAAACTATTTAACATTTTAGATATTAAAGATATGGTTTAATCTAGTATAAACTAAAATGGCACAGTTAGTCTGTGATTATTTGCAGATATTCATATGTATAGAAGACTGCTTTTTATCTTAATAAACTTTATCTTGATAACTTCCCAGATAGCTATTTCCATAAGGTCAGATTTTCTTCTACCTTAGTGCCCATGGGTCGCAGAACATGAGAGTGTCATGTTCTCCCTACTTTCCTATTTCTATCTTATCTATTTCTTGCTGACATTCAACCCAGTTCCTAAATTCAGCATATCAATCAACATGCTTAAATGTACTGTTCTTTGTTTTCTGCTGAGAGTCAAGAAATATGATCAGACAACTCATCTCAAAGGATCTGCACTGTATTCTGTCTCTGATGCATAACATCCCACTGGAGTATTGGATTGTTTACTTACTTGCACTCAGGCTTATCTTTCTCATCTTGTAATGTAGTACATTAAAACAAGACTGTTGCTCCATTTGTTTGATTACTGCTGTACCACTGGCAGTCCCCTTGTCTTACCTTGCAGTTGCTGCACTGTGCTTTCTTAAGCATACAGCTTCCATAATTATCATAACTAATTATGTTAATTCTTGTGGTGCTTAAAGACCTACAAAGTAAGGGCCCTGAATGATCTAGATACTTTACAAATGATGAAGGCTGAAATATCAGTAGCTGAGAAAAAAAAATTAAGGGGAAGGTCATTGTCATAACTAGTTTTCTTTCAGAAGGAGCTGAAGACTGTAAGACTTATATTGCATTACCTTATGTACTCTAAAAAACCCACAGTTTTACAAGTATACTACAGATCTTTGAAGTGTATTAAATTTATTTTTTTGAAAATTTAAAATGTAAAAATGTATATAAATACCTATATCACTGAGTACAGTGTATTGTCACTTGTTGGTATTCAGATTGATTTTTAACTTTCAAATGGATTTTTAACTTTCATTCTTGCACGTCTGTATAGCTCATCACATACTTTGAAGGCATTACACAAATATACAAATGTTAATGCTAAAATTTAAGTTACTGGAGAGTCTGAGGACTAAATTATACTAACTGCTGATGTCTTCTTACTAGTGGCCTATATATGTTCCTTTATCACAACAAGCAAGATACATTTTTATTGTTTCATAGCAGTTTTAGAAAAAAACTGTTTTCTAAAGTCCTATTTTGTGGAAATTCTCTCCTTTAAAACTATGATCTAGGAGATGAGTGTTTCTTACAGGATTTACTGAACAAAGAATAACATAAGCATGAGCTTTAATTCTTCCCAATTCAGTGCCTTTATTAAAAAAATAAGTCTCAAAAACAGTGCTTCGCCTTTTTCATCATCGGTAATAATAAATGAGCTCCAGGAAGATTATTTAGACAGATTGTTATAGAAGGTCATGTTTTCATACAATCACCTAACTCTCTATGACAATAATAGGACTGGTGTACCTGGCATTTCATTAAGATGGATATATTGGATTAGAGTACCTCTGAAAAGTGAATGAGTGACCCATTTACTGTGTTTACATACAATATTTAAATCCTGAAGTGCAATCAGGAAAAGACAAAGCTGCCAAGCAGTGTAGAATTATGTTGGTTACCTAGGAGCTAGGTGAGACGTGTGATACTCTGTGGGGTACTAGGAAGGGTACAGCCCATATCAGAAAACTGAAAGCCATAGTGAATAGTTTGCACTATGGTCTCATAGCATCAAGCTCAAGATTTCTGATCTACAGGACTCAACATAAAGTGAAAGGGAGCTACCACCAGACATAGTTTATGTGGAAACAGCAACAACAAGTTTAGAAATTTCTTTGGTGGGATTACATATTTTGTTTCTGCATTGTGGCCATTCATAGCACGTGTTAATTGATAGCTTTAGAAGTGTGTGCAGGTACTTATGTAGTAAGACGCAGGCATTGTATCAGTTGGAGGCTGGGTCTGGAAGCACTAATCACGGGACAAGTAAGCAATGGCCACACTAACATACGAGGATTCCCCTGCCTTGACCAGAGAAAGTAAAAAGGTCACCAAAGTATTTTACTATACAAGAGTTGAGTAACCAGAACTATAGTGGAGCAGATGTGCTTTAGAGCCACCGAGGGTCCACTTGGCAGGTGCTTTGCTGCATCACCAAGGGTTTCCTTTGCCCCATGAATGCACATCTCCTCTCAGTAGCACAAACATTTGTTCTCAATAAACCGAGAAACTTTCAAGGAGTCAAAATTCAGCTGTGGTCATGATATGCAACTACAACTAAGAGCACTGTTAGAACCAAATCCTAGCTCTATCACTTCTCAAAACTGAACAAGTCATGACAATCCTCCACAAGAGTCAACAAAGAAGTCTTTAAAAATCTCTGTTTACATGAAGTACAAACACATTTCGCTTAGCAGGCACAATATTGCATGGTTCAAACGTCAGAAAGCATTCGCTTAATTATTTGCAGCCCTTTGTTACATATACAACATCTACAGAGAGGTGTGAATCATGGCTATTTTTAACTCACATTAACATGACTGTCATTTAATTCACATTGTGCATGTTCACAATTCCAGAATTATGAACCCCACAGAAATCCACCCTGATTCATGGCTGTGCTTGGAGCTGCAAAAGTCTTCTTTTGGAAGCACCAGCAAAACACTCTGGCAAATTTTTTAGAGGAGAACCACTATTTGGACATGGCTTCTGCTTTACTGGCTCCTTTTTGCAGTAAAGCTGCTCTTTTCCCAAACAAGACATATTTGTGTGGAAGGAGGGATAATATGGTACTTGACCATTCTGTGCACTGTAGGTTTTTACTAGTTTATGTTTAAAGATATTATTAGGAAAAAAAAATCAGACAGCAAATGGCAGATTTCTAGCTTCTTAATATTCCCATTGTACAGTCTCCTGTCTGACAATGATTCCCACTTGTATAACAAGCTGTGTAAAAATCTCCCCTATGCAAATTGCCCTAGCAGTAGACAGCAGTAAATTGTGACAGGACTGATCCATATGCAATCCAACTCCTCAAAAGCCCTTCTACATACAAGAGCACTCATCTGCTCTGCTCTGTAAAGGCTATCACTTTCATCTTTCTCTCAGTGGATTGTGGCACTCATGAGAGGTGAATCAAAGTAGAGGTCAGAGATTTGACTCCCTATGCAAGTTAATTCTCTTAATCCATTCCTGGCAGTGTCATTTTCTAAGGCCCATTTATATCATCCAGGGATAAAGTGTCATAATGTCATGGAGGGGTATTCATTCTATTGACTGTGCTAGAACTTTTGGTACACATCAGCTAAGCAAATGAGGGATTTTTTTTTTTCCAAACTCATCTTTAGTACTGTTATGTTGCTCAGCCCAAAACAAAGTATAAGAAAAAATAATCTGTTATTAGTGTTCAACATTTAATTCCAAACTTCAACTTTTTTGAAGATTGCTTTTTTTTTTTTTTTTTTAATTTAAGAAGACCACTTAGAACTTTTAACATACAATCATGGAATGGTTTGAGTTGAAAGGGACCAAAAAGATCACCTGATTCCACCCTTCCTGTCCGTGGGCAGGGACACCTTCTAGACTAGGTTGCTCAAAGACCCATCCAACCTTTGAGCACGTCCAAGGATGGGGAAGTGACAAGGTCTCTGGGCAACCTGTTCCACCCTCACAGGGAAGACTTTCCTTTAATCTAAATCTGCCTTCTTTCAATTTGAAGCCACTATCTCTTCTCCTATGACTACATGTCCTTGTTAAAAGTCCCTCTCTAGCTTTCTTGTAGGCCTCCTTTAGGTACTCTATATTTACTACCAAAGAGAGTGTGTGTGTGTGTATATTTATATATGTTTGTTCATACCTTCCTCGAGTCAAAGACTGAACAGAGGATCTCCACATGGCATAAGGACACCTTATCTTTGGAGCTTTTGGTTACTCTCCATCTCCTTCAGACACTTGTCCCTTGACTGACTCATCCCTGTCACTGAGGCAGAGCTTTGATTTGAAAGCATCAACATTCGTGACAAAGAAACAAACCACAAAGAAATGTTTTTTTGAGTGCCAGAATGTCAGCAGTACTGGGGTCTGTATGTGTCCCTTTCCTGACAAAATTGCATGGAACTGGATAACCACTGAGAAATCAAGGGGAAAAGGAAAAAGGAGAGCAACACATACACTTCAAGCCAAGTATGCATCAGAAAAGCCACATGGACCATGAATAGCCCTGGCAAAGAAGAAGAAAAACCTGTTCCAACTCTCTTATTTAATGGGAATAAAGTTACAGCTACTTTTAGCATCACAATGTTGTACAAGCAAGGTGTACTCCAAGGACTTTCCAAACTAAAGGCTCTCTCCTGTCTCGGAACCTATTCTTATGACAGCAGGCATTTTGAGTGGCAGCCAACTTACTGTAAAAAGTGAAAGTTTATAGCAAGTTTAATGAGAAAAGTCAAGAGAGGACGACTTTATATTAGAGGCACAAAGAGCTTTTCTGGGCAGCAGAGAGGTCTGGAAAAAGACTTTATATACACATATATTTATATAGTGGCTTTTTTGTTTCTTTTTTTCCTTTCAGTCTTCTTTTGAACCACATATGATTTAGCAAAGACGCTGGTTAGAGGAGGTGTAACGTGGTAGAGGACATTGGCACATCATCTGGTAAAAGTGCATGATGCTGATAGAATATTTTCAGAGTGGGAATTGTACTCAGGGGAACAGATATGAGGACATAATTGCAGCAAACTTTTGAGTAAGTACGTCTGCTTTTTAATTCTTACATCCTTGACAACTTCCAGGTGAACACTAATTAGAGAACATTCAATAGAGGGACATTTGCTGCAAAGCAAGCATAAAGCATAGAGAAGAAAAACCCCACAATTTGCCTCTAATAAATATTTGTTTTCCTGTAAAAATATAAACTGTTAATTTGAGAAATGTTGAAATTAAGGAGATATAGATAGTTTTGTTTGGTTTTCTACTTTTCTGCAGCTTCATGAGAAGTTGCTACTACCTATTTGCACAAAATATAATGAAGCTTATTCAGCAGACAACATTAAGGGGTGATGTTTCATAAAAAGATATACAAAGTGTATTAATTAGAAAGATCTTTTCACGTTATTTTATCCTGCTTTCTAGCAAATGCATCTGTACACTGAGGCATATCTTGTTATTCATCTACTAAAATTATAACAACTGGTTTGATTGTCTTAGCATTGGGGAGATAAAGGCTAAATTAGACTGTTGGCACTAACAGAGTCATCTTCTAAAATCATGTCAATTAGCATTAGAGTTTCTTCCCCTGCGTGTCCCAGGGGTTCCTTGTCGTTGGTTTTTTACTTCAGATACACAAAATCATTTTTTTTACCTATATCTCTGATACTTTTTTTCTTTTTCTCTTTTTTTCACCCTGCTATTGTTGTCTTAATGAGCTGGAGTTGTTGATAGCACTGTCAGCTGCAAAGAGTCTTGGAAAAGAGACTCTTATCCCAGTGGTACACTGGAGTATTGAGTTCCTAAGTACTACTACCCTTCCTCCTGACCTCAATTTACAACAGCGCACTGCTATGCTATTTAATAAAGTGTTCTGGAGTGTGTTCAAACACTGTGCTGTAATTTCTTTTTTGATATTAAAAGTTGACAGTAAAAATTATTAATAGTAATGTTCCTGAGACATAAATTTGATGTATAGTCTCACTTGGTCATTGCCCATCTATCCACACATTGCAGGTAGTTCTTTATATGAGTGGGTTTTTTTCACAATGGGAGGCTGAGATTGTTTTCTAAATAGTTAGTGCTTCATCCAGCATAGCAAATCAAAGCTTCTCAGAAACACTGTATCAGTTTTTGGTAGAAATAACACGCACAGTGTGTGTGGGTTTTTTTTAGAAAGATAAGGGAGCATTAGAAGACAGATTAGTGATTCATTTAGTTGTGGGTTATTAAAAACAGAAACCAATGTTGCAGAACTGTGCAGTAACATTAAATATTAATAGATACAGCCATTGACAATATGTGATGCAAGGATTTCATATGGAGATAGGAAAGGACATCATGACACCCTTATTCCCTCACACTCCTGAAATCAGAATGGGTATGTGACTTGTTGGTGTAAATTACACCAGCTAACATAGGAAATTTTACCAGTGTAACACACTCCTTCCATCATGACAAATTGTTCCATATTTTTTATGTATTCCAAAAGACACTAAGCACCAAAGATCCCTTCAAATTTGCAAGATCATAATTATAACTTGGAAGGGATAGGATCCACTGTTCTACATACCAAAATTTACTTATATATATGGTAAACTTATATGAACTTTTAAATACATTCATAAGGCAAAAGTAGGAATGGAAACATTAGGTAGCAGAACATTGCCAACATAAGTTATTTAAGCTTCTGCCTTTCTAATTCAAGTGGCATATCCAGCAATGAAGAAAGTTTTCACTGAAGAAAAATCCTGAGAAGGAAAGGTTTCCCTCTCTTTAGAAAAGAAAGAATATCTTTCCCTGCAATGCCTTCCCCTCATCTTGCACCCCAGTTCTTATTCTCCATTGTGCTGAAACCTATGTCCTTTGAATGACTGATCCATGTGGTTAGAGAAATCTTAGGAAAAACAGGAGGCCTAGCTACAAAGTTGGTGCTTTATGAAATAGTTCATAATTAATAAAGACATTTCCAAAAGAGGAAAGAGAGCCTTTTATAAGAATGCTAATAAAGTCAGGGGTATGACCAGGGCACAGGGAAATACAAATGTAAGCTCCCAGTAATAATAAAAAAAAAGGAGATTTGAATTTAAGCCACTCACTGTCTCAGTAAATGCTCGACTTTGGTTATTTCTTGTTTTCTCTTTCTCCAGAAAACTATTTTTACAGACATAGGTATATTGTTTTTCTGCTTAGTCTTTCCTATCAGCTCTACTTGATAGAGCAAAAGGTTCAACAGCATTGTCTATGAAGCATCACCTCATTCAATATGTAGACTGACCTCATGTTAAATCCTAACAGAGAACGGAAAAGCATCCACCCAGTCCAACAGCTTGGAAAGAACAGCTTGCGTGTTGCATGCTATTCTTCTATGGGATCTCAGTAGTGTCTTATTAAATCAAAAGCATAAAGTTAAAAATACTGAAAGATCCCAAATTATGAGTTTTTGATCTAACTGCATGATACTAATATTCTGTATTTCACTTTCACTAAGTTGTTTTTTGTTTTTAAATAAAAATGACAAAAGGAACTGCTAAAAGCTGCTCTACAGATTTTAAGCCTGGTTATTTTAAGCCTCTTTAGCTAATTGAAATTTATTGATTCATATTGAAAATCATGGCTGCTACAGAAAGCAAGAAAGATTCACGTACCACCACAGAATCCCTACATGTGACTTAAAAACCCTTCCATTCTGATCTGTGAAGTGAATTTTTAAGTCCCTATCCTGACAAAATCCTCTAATCCCCAAAACTGAGGTGGTAACCAAATACCTTGTGAGAATAGGAAGGATAGAGCTTTCTGCTGCCTTTTATTCCCATCTTGGTCTGTTCTCTGAAGACCTAGCAAACAATCAGGACTCAGGAGGCTGCTCAGGCCACATATTTCAAACATGGAATGTTCCCCTTTTATCACTCAAATGAAAGAAAAAGCCACTATATGATTTGTTTCAAGGGTACCACTTCTGTAGGAATTAGGGACAACTAACTATGCATGCTCCCAAAGTGAAAGGCTAACAGTTAATCACAGTATCATAGAATCATAGAATGGTAGGGGATGGAAGGATCCTTTAGGATCATCTAGTCCACTCCCCCTGCAGAAGCAGGTCCACCTAGATCAGGTCACATAGGAACCTCCAGAAAAGCAGGTTCCATAGCCACCCTGGGCAGCCTGTTCCAGTGCTCCCTCACCCTCACAGGGAAATAGTTTTTCCTTATGTGTAAACGGAACTTTTTGTGTTTCAGCTTCATTCCATTATCCCTTGTCCTGTCACTAGATATAACAGAAAAATCGGATGCTCCAACCTCCTGACATTCATTATTTAGATACAGGTAAATATTGAGATTCCCCTCGGTCTCTTCTTCTCTAAACAGCCCCAGTTCCTGCAGCCTTTCCTCATAAGGAAGGTGTTCGAGTCCCCTGATCACCTTGGTGCCCTATGCTAAACTGTCTCCAGAAGTTCCCTGTCCCTTTTGAGCTGAGGATCCCAGAACTGAGTTGTCCTAATAGGTCTTTGTTCATTCATGGAGGCCTCCTGCCTTCTTAAATTGGGGAAGGCAGAAGAACACAGTGGCCAGAGCTGTACTCTGTCGTAGTGGCAGGAGAAAAGGTTTATTTGGGCTAGTGCAACTCTGTATCAGAAGAAACGCAAAAGGCGCTGCAGATTAATTTGTCATGAACTGTATTTGTCTCCTATTATTTTGCTCTTACTTGAGAACACAAAAAAAAACCCATAAAAATCATTAAGTCTTTGTAGCAAACCTTTAAGTTCATGTTTATGGACCACTTCTTTAAAATTAGTCTTCCTTGCTGATTCTGATTCTGTTCCACTGATGTTATCAGTGCTGGAAGTCAATGCCCCAGCACAGGCTTCTTGCTAGCTGTTGACACGGTTTTAAGTTAATTGAACCTGACCTTGAAAGTCTGCTAAGTGTTAAACATGTATTTGTTCTTTGCAGGACTAATATCCATATTGTCCAGAGGTACTCAGAGAATAACTAATGAACAGGGTAGGATTCCCTAGCTGCACAGTCAACATATTGTTGAGTACTGTGTCATTTCTATTACTGGACATGCTCTGACTGGGAGAAATACAGCACCTAAATGTGTCCTTTTAGGAAAAAGAAGCTTCCAGTAGCTCTATGGCCATGATCTAGTTGTGCTTATCCACTGCATTTACAAAGTTGTCAGTATTATAATAATCAAGTACAAAAAATACATGCAAAAGCCCCCAGAATACTTCAAACATTTTTTCTGTGTGCAGAGTTGTCCCACAAAAGCTCTGAGCAGTCAGATGACAGACAGGAGGCCAGATTTCAAACTGCTACTGTGGTACATTCGCAAGATGACAAATATTAAGATGTATGCTTTCTACGTAAGTATTAAGTTGTATGCTTTCAACATGAGTGGAAAATGTAAAGTGAATGCAAATTATAAATAATTCATGTAAGTAAAATCAAAGGGGGAGAACTGCTATGCATTCTCTTACTTTCTCTTACCTCTTACAAATACATTGTCTTTGTTGGAAACAAAATCAGATCATGCCCTTTGGTTTTACTTAAGCGACTGAGGACAGATAATGAAGTTCAGATATATCAAAGTCAGACTAATTTTTCCCTTAATACCTGGTTAGATGCTTTGTCTTACATTCATTCAATGAAGAAGAGATCTTGATACTACCTATCTGCAACCATCACTTAAATGGGTTCGAACTCTGGATCAAGTTTTAGAAGTAACATGCTACAGCAGCTGGCAACAAATACTTGTCCTGGTAAAACATTTTTGTTTATTTAATTTCTCCTTTATTCTTACTTTCTGGAGTAAGTTACCTTTCTGGCAGTCTCTTTGTACTGATTTCTGTAGCAACCTTTTGCATTGGCAGAATTTTCTCCCTAGAATGACAGGCTTCAGTTTTTGCACTAAGAACCGCAAATTCAAATGGGGGCATTAGGTCTTTGTCTTCCTGTCTGTGAAAAGACTGTGCAAAAGAATCTGGACCTAGTTATTCAACCCTCAGACAATTGACGCTTCAGATAGCAGGCAGGAGGTGAAACAATCTTTCAAATACAAAGGGCAGCATTCTCATCTGCCAACGCTCCACAAAGCATCAGGATAGTTTCTTCTCAGTTCCCTATTGAGGCAGTGCAAATGAGGCTAAGAGACAGAGAGAATACATCTGATTTTAGGAGCCCCCTAGATTTCCCTAATTATGTATTATCTCTGCCTTAAGCTTGAAGAGGCTAGAAAGTAAAAAATTAAAGGAATTAAAGGAAGAAAAAGTGTTAAGCATGTTTTGTAATATTTTAACGTGCATTCACCCACAGAGATCATCACGAACTTCATTAAATAAACAAGCTTACGTACACTGTGTGCCAATTAATGCATTAATCTGCAGAAAGGACGTGGTATTTAGGCTGTGGTCCCTGGGCTTTCTAGGGTTTGGATGATGCAAGCTAATGATAAATTTATACTCAATGTAAACTCATACACAACCATTGTATAAATGTTATGCATAACTTCTTGTAACTTCCCAGATAAACCAGATTTCCCAATTATTATGGAAGTAATAGCTGAATCATAATTGGATTTCATATTTTTAGTATCCTTTAAATCAAGTTGAGAATAGTTTCTGAGCCATTTACATTTTTCAGCTTCTAGTTTAAGCTTCCATGACTGTTGTCTGTTTCTATTAGTAAGCATTTCAGTTATAATTAAGTCATTTGCTCATTAAATGCAGGAGAAGTTCTACAAGATGGCATCATTCTTAATGCTAAAAAGTTCTAGTGGTACAGTATTCTACTACAATAAATAGAATGCATTTTCCATTAATCTTATTTTGAATATTCAGTTCCTACATGCAATAATATGCTAAAGATACATATATGTAGTTGTCATGGGCACGCAGGTTCTAGCAGTAAACAGCACAAAAACACTTGTACATGGGAAAATTTGGGACTCTGCTCAAAGCAGGGTAAGCCATGAGGTCAGATGAGGTTCTGGGCTCAGGACTTTATCCAGTCTGGTTCGGAAAATCTCCACAGATGGAGATGCTACCTGGATCTATTTAATTTTGTTTAAGTTAGACCCAAGAAGAATTATGGAAGTAGGTTTAATTTTTTGACAATTCAAAATCCCATCTCAAAATACATTTGAATTTGCAGGGGATGATTGGAAAAGCAGAATGCAAATGTTCTTACTCTAAAATATGCCCCTGCAATATCTTTTTTATGATGAGTGAACAGTGTTGTACAGAAGCCTATGTTCAAATCCAACTCTATAAATTAATACATCTCAAAATATTATGCCAGTTGGAGAAAATCATCACTGCTCTGTGCACTAGATTGTCTTCTTCCATCTATGATTTAAAGTTACCCAATTATCTTGCAGGGGTTTTGGGACTTCATTAGCATCTTCAAGGCATTTTGTCACCTTCAGGAGGAAAGCACTGATACCGGCTACAGCAAAAGCACCATCTCAATATACAATGAGCTCACACTATAAGGGAGAATTAATGGCTTAGTTTTACTTTTGAAAATGATAGTAAATATACTCAATGAAAACTGGCAGACAGTCACTGCACCACAGGTAAGAATGGCCCCAAAAGCTGATTTAGAATACAAAATGTTCAAGAGCAAAAACAATTTCAAAAGTTGTAAGTTGAAACTTGAGACACTGACTTCACTTCTAACATATTGTAAGCAGAATACTCTGTCATCTGCGAAGACTCTGTAGCATCAGTAATTTCTGTCACTCCCAAAACAGATCTCTGTATGCGTAGTCAAAATTACAGGGTTTTGAAAAATTACATTTCCTGTACTTTCAGCAGGTGCTTAGATTTCGACTCCTCTGAAGATTTTATCTGTAATGACATGGTACAATGCCGAGTTCCTCAGGGCTTTTTCTCCACCTCAAGTTCAGAGTTGCTGTGGGTATGTCAGGTTGACTTTAGAAGCCTCCTCTGCCTACTGTTTTCAAATGTGCAGTAAGTTAAGGTTTATCTCTTTTTATGTTACAATAATCATTAAATGTATGAGCATGGTAACAGCATCCATGCACCAAAAAAGAATAAGCTATGAGAATGAAAGAATCCCATAGAGAAATGTCATGCTACATTATGGTCTGCACTGCAGGCATCTCTTATTCTTTTCTGTGAAGGTTCACAGATTGAAAGACAATCTTTGTACCTGCATACAGTGCTACCAAGTCAGGCTTCCTGAGATTTCACTTCACAGCCCCATGTGCCTTAATTTTCTGGCAATTTAGAGATCCAGCTTCAAGAAGAATTGACATTAGATCTGAGAAATACAAAATTAAATCTGCGTAGAATAAGCAGAATCTAACTCTGCCACTTTTTGGCTTGCTTTTGAAATGCTAGGTTGCCAGACTGCATGATTCTATGACATGATACTAAAAGATTGTATGATTCTATGACAAAGAGATTGGGTGCCTCTTCTGATATAACAGCTTTTGGAAGGATAAGAGTGAGGCAGTCTTTTTGAAAGGCAAAGATGATGTCAAATTACATTATTTCAAGGAGATGATGTTTGGGACGTGTGTAGTCAGCTTGAATTTACTTCAAACAAGATGTGATTCCATGTTTTGCTTTAATGCTACCTTGGTTAACATTTGATAGTTATTATTATGCAACAATTATTTCATTAAAAAAACTTCAAGACAAACAAAAAATTGTGTTTCACAAAACTGAGAAGAGTTACCTAAGACTCTTGATCTGCCTGCACATGAACAACAAAGTATTTCAAAGAAACAGCTAAATGAAACGTTATACTTAAAAGGATAAAACATTATCTTTCTGTTAATTGCAGTCTTGTGTTGAAGTTTTCTTTTAATTAATGAGGACATTACTTCTGTATCACAGCAAATTATTCACAAGGACTCAGAAAAAAAAGATATAAAAAGCCTTAAGCTCCTGCTACAGTGTTTGCTATCAATATCTTTATTTGACTACAATATCCAAACCTTGTGAGTCCCTGGCAGATTTGCAATATATGCACGATATACAAGCTTGGTGCCTCTACTGAAAACCAACTATGTCAATTCACTCTTCTTCTTCTTTTGAAATCACTGTTACAGAGATCCAATGATACTGCCTTCAATGCCCTCCTTCAAAGCCACTCATGAGGGATCTTTTTTCCCATAGCAAGTGACCTCAGATGCCAGATGTAGTTTTCTATACCTTTTTAGATCCCAAACGCAGTATGAGAAGGGAATACACAATAAAGAGCATGTCATGAGCGAAAAGACTTTCAAACCTTTTCACTGCCTCCTACTAGGCAAACAGTGGGAGCAACTGTAAGAAGTGAGAAGAGTCTGTAAGGAGCTGAAAGGAGCTGAGAACAGCCAGAAGTGTCTTTACAGATGAAGGTGTCACTTGCTACAGAAAACACTTCCTACAAAACCCTATCTCCACATTTCTCTGATTCAACCAAAACATAATGCACACAGTTTCTTTCATGGAGTTGAAACCATGTGCCCAAATCAATGCATTCATATGTGAGACAGAAGCGTACAGGAACATTTTAAAGACGAAAAAAAAAGAATTAGCAGATCAAGAATTTCAAGTCAGTCTCCCTACAGAAATCAGAAAAAGAACACTCTAATATAAACATTCCATTTTGAAAAGTTTTGACGAAACGTTGTTTCAGTTTTCACCTATTTACCCTTCTTGAAAATTTCTAGTCCACATCACTTAGAATTTCATGAAATGTCATTTTATATTAAAAATATCAAGGCTTTCCAGTGAAAAAAGGTCCTTGCCATGAAGTAAACATGCAACTATTCGAAAGTTGTACTTTACTAACAGTGACTGTCATTAGATTGCTGATCAAACCTACCATTACGTATATTTAAATGCAATTCTTTCCATCATACAGCTGATGGCTAGTTCCCCCACTGCAAACAGGAAATGACTTCACAGAATCAAGTGGTGACTGCTGGCATCTAAATGGAAATGGGTATAACGGCATTCTGTCTCTGCACAGCACAACTGTTCCCTGAAGTATATTTTCTAATGATATTCTGTAAAAATGCCTTCTATCCAGTGTATTTAAAGATCTGCAAAGCATGCTTTTGCACCCTGACAGCTTCATGATGAAGTTGTACGGTGTCTTATACAGTATTTCTTAATGGTTAGGATGACAGACATGCAAATAGGGAAATGAAACCCAATCTTTTAATAAATGTCTCTTGCTATATACCACTATCTCCAACAGTAGTACCTGCTGTTTTCACTTCTCATAGCTTCATTCATTACAGATCCTTCATTAACTCAACACTTCTTATGTAATCTACTTAGAAATGAAAACATATTTAGCCAAAGGATATAAATATGAAGACAATCAATAAAAAGTCTGACTCTGGAGAGAATTACATTACCTATGCAACAATACTAAGTAACAATACTAGTTGAAAAGTGATTCTCATTTTTTATAGTGATAAAATATTCTGCATACATACAGATTTGCAATTATTTACAGAGTTCGGAACCAAAATATTATAATGCTCAATCTAAGTATGTTTGGTTGGTTTAAAGAGGATACAGAGCAAAAAAATTGTTAATTACACTGACAGTGTGTGGGCTGGGGAGCCAGGCAGGAACACAGAAAAGTGCTTCAACTCTGTAATTTAAAAAGAAGCAAAGACAGAAGCATCTGAGGATGTCTCCTGAGGATATGTCAAACCAATCATCTGCTTTGATTCACCTGAATAAAAGTCACCTCTGTCCATGACTAGTACTTTCATTAACTCAGAATAGCATAGCAAAAAGGTCAGGAAGCAAGCTTCCAAGTGAGTCAGGATAAATTCCCTAAGAAAACTTGCAACAGATTTTAGTTGCTGCTTTGCTAAAAATAATAATAATAAAAAGATCCCTGGTAGTTTATTCAGAGATGAAAGCTAATGTACTGTGAAAAAGGACTTCAGAACAGTATTATATTAAAGGATATTTGCCTTTTCAATCTTCATTTTACAGGCCATTTAATATTTTGTTAAATGAAAACTGACCCTGGGAAGAAAAGCCCAACAAGTCCTAAACTAAATTAGGATGGATGGAAGATAGCATGCAACCCTGTTCCTGTTCTCTCTGAAGTTACCATGGAAATAATACATAAAGTACAAATTACTCCCATGGGGAATTGTTAAAGAACATCTTTTGAGCACTTCTAAAAGCATTTAGAGAATACAAACTTCTTTTCTAAAATAAGCCATAAGTGAAACAAAAAGTGATGAGATGATAACTACTTAATTGATTGAATGGGTTATCTATCTGTCAAGAATTTCTGCAAGCCATCATAACAATTTTTGTGTAGAAGAGAATGGAACAATATCAAATTTAGAAGATAGAAGCAATCACTTCTTCATCCTCTCAACTTCTCCATAGCAGTTGTGATTCAGCAAAACATGGCATTTTTTGGCATTAAAATCTATCCTCTTTCTAATTTGGAACATATTTTGCTTTCAGTCTATATGTAATCTCAGACAGTCAAATGATGCTCATATTCTTAATTTTATGCCTGCCTTAAGTGCCTTGTAGGACTATGACTATGGTTGAGAATAAAAAGCTCATTTGAGCACAAACAGAAGCTCATCAGGTTTCATGCCATGCAGATGAGAGCATTTCAATGAGAAGGGGTATATGTATATTTATTTAACTTAAGCAGTAATATATATCCAGGTGGTGATGAAAAACATTGTGTGAACCATTATCTGACAGTATTTGGCCATCTGTGCAAAGTTATGGTTTTCTTTAGTTAATTTTATGCTTGTTACATATAGTGATAGATGACAAGAATTAAGTTTCCTGAAATTCTGTTATTTATGGATAAAATTAAAGAACAATAAAAGATAAATGGGGTAACTGGGGCCTAAATGACAGCCATATGGATAATAAGATTTTGCACATTATAAGGAACATTTTCAGTGGGGTGATATGTAGCCTGATGTCTATTAACAAGGTATATTTTTGTCGCTCTTTAATTTCCAAAGCAAGACAAGGAAGCTTAAATGAAATTCACTCACAGTGTGGGCTGATCTCCAACTGTTAAGCTCTGTGGGGTATATGTGGGGCTAAATTATCTCCTAATTACTTTTGTTCTGTTCTATTTTTTTTTTTCCTATAACTTACTGCCCATGGTTTGTAAGTAACTTAATGAGGTTTTGTAAATGATATAGCAAACATGTTTCTTGGCTTGAAGGCATGACATGTATTTTTGATTTGCTTCTGACCTGATTTCTGAACTGTTTACCTGAAATGAGACCAACTATTCAAGGAACCATGAAGTTCTGCTGCATTAGCTGCTACTGATCTAATTATAAATCGGCTTTAACTGTTTTCTTACTGAAGAATTTGTAGCAGCTGGAAAGAACTGTGTTTTCATAAATTTTAAAAAATATACATCTTCTTAGGCAAGATACATGAATTAAATTCAAGTTTCTTCCATTCAACTTAATGTATAAAAGAGCTCAGAGTTAGATAAAGAATCCATTCTAGTTGCAAAGACGGTAGATGGTCAAAACCCTAGTCATCAGGGTATCTTGTAGACAGTTGTTTTGCTCTTTCCTTTCTCTGTGTAAATTGCCATTAAATATATATTAAACACCATTTCCATACTACTTTTGCATATAAACATTTGTTTTTATTTTCACATGGTTCATATGCAATCATAAATATGATAAAATGCCTATGGGTACTCAGGTACATTATTCATGGTGAAAGCTGGCCTGCATGAGAAGGTTTTAATATTTATTGAGTTTTATCAATTGAATTATTAAGTTTCAATACAATATTGATAAACCAAATATATAAAATACCTTAGAGACCCAGAGATTCTTTAAGATCTTTCAGTAGAAGTCAGACCTAGTAACAATGTTACACAGTATTTTGGTGGATCTGACAGTGACAAATTTACGGTTGGTCTCAATGTTCTTAGAGTCTTTTATAATTTAAATGATTCTATGACTCTTTTTGTGTTATAGGCTTCTCATGGTTCACCAGGTGCTGTCTTCCTTCAGTGCCATTCCCTTCTATCATTGCCAGCTACTGTGGCTGCAAAGGCAATTATTTAAAGATGTAAAATGTAAGAATAAGCCCTATCATTTGACTTGTGTACTGAGTGTGGATTAAGTCTCTGATTGGTCCTAAATGTAGAACTTGTACCCATTTTGTGTCTGCAGCACTCTGTTGCCAATTTAAAAGCTGAAGCTGTACATCACCATCTTTTTCTTTAAAAAGCACTGTGCTTAACTATGTGTATTTTTTAAAAAAATATGACATAAAAGAAAGCTCTCCAGTGATTAATGACTCTTCATCACTATTAAGGTGAAGCGTAGTGTTGCAGAATGAGTTGTCTTAGAAAAGCATGCAAAGTTGAGGACAATTCTGAATTATACTTTTTTAAGAGGTCTTGTATGGTAACATCAAATTCCAACTAAATTATAGAATAAAGATGAAATAGAAGAAATTTTTTTAAAAGGCATGAGTACAATACTAAAGGAGATTAGTATCTTGAACAATTCCAGTAAAAAATGCAGTTTTAGAAATCTTTATAGGTGCCAATTCCCTCAAATGTGGGAATTTTCAGCAGAAATGCAAAAACAACAAAAAAAGATCTTCCCTGAATTCAGTGAGGAGACACAGAGATTTGTATGTGGTTATTTTCTTCTTTCCAATTGTGTCTCAATCTTAGAAGTTAAATACTTGGATATTTGTTGTATAGTCAAGTTTATTTTCACTTCATTAGATTTATTCAGTGAGCACAGAAGGCCATCTGAACAAAAAAAGCAATCTTTTTTTTTCTTCTCAGATGACAAGGCAAACTTTTTTGATTTCTAAAACTCAAAATGGGTTTGGGAATCCTTGAAACTGGGTCTCGTTTTCCACTAAACTCCAAGAACTGGTTTGAGGTCTTGCCACAGCAAATTCTTTAATGATGGACACTTTATAGGACAAGGCAGTCAGAGACAAGGTGACACAGAGCGAACCTTTTTGTCAGAGTACTACTTATCTCTTGGCTACATTGAGGAAAAGTGTTTTTAGGCAATGTAGGAAAAGTTTTTCAATTCCCTTGCTATTAGGAAGATAAACAATATGGAGATCTTTTATGAATACATTCAAGGGAAAATTGGAATTTTATTTCCTGTCATGCAGAAGAAACTCTGTTTTCCAGTTGTGAAAGTAGAAAATCTGTTCTATTTATAGACAGACTGTGTTTGTTGTATGGTAAAAAGTGGATTAAGGAAACTGGAAAGCTCACTTTGCTATTCTGATGTTATGACTAATGTTATTGGACTCATGGGGAAAAATACTTACATGAATAATTATAAATAGTTTAAAGCTGATTATCTGTCTGATTACAAAAGGGACTAAACCACTGCAAAGTAATTTATCTGCAAAGATTAACTGTAAATAAAACTTGTATTAGCAATATTTTTGTTATCAGTAAACAGGTGTGTTTTCTTGGAGCAGAGCTGTATAAGTAAACACATGTGCTGATTTTAATCTTGATACTTCCAGCCACATGAAGACCATCTGTTCATTCTTTTAAATTCCAATTACTGCTATTGACTGATTTATTTGATTAATCTCTTCTATAAGTGTTTCTTCTAAGCTTTGCCTGCATGAATGTTCTTTGTTAGGATAAACTTAGAGGAAATATGGATGCTACCCTGAAGAATCTAACTGCTATTCCTGCTCAGGTATCCTTTATAGCATCCCAAGGCATACAATATTATGATACTGTTCTAAAACTTGTGCAGTTAACTGCAAATATTTTGTAGCGGTTTTTAAGCATTCTTAAAAGGTGCATCAATAAAATGGATGGCTTGTTCTAGTGCATACGTAAGCATCATAAATAAATAATTTATTGGACTAAGGAGTTGCATACTTCTTCAGGGAAGAACAAACTCCTCTTTTAGTTTTAAGCCTTTTTCCAGACCCCATGCTCCCTTTCTTATGGGGCTGAATTAAACCAAAAAAAGCTCACAGGAAAAAAATCGTGTTATCAGGGAAAGAATGATATGTATACTCTGAATTGTGTGCTAAGGAAAGATGCAGGCAAACAGTTAACCATAGAATCATTAACTTCCTTTTAAAATGCATATCCACAACTGGTCAGCTTGATCCACATTTTAGGAGAACCCTCAGACTGCTCATTGGTAAAAGGATTTCATAAATAACGATTGTTAACTTTATTGATAAGAAGAACCTATTGCATTCTTGGTAGATGATGACTTGACATCAGCTGATTGTTCTGAAATTAGCTTTCCACTGTATAACACAAACACAAAACATCTAAACAGCAAGCTTCAATCACTAAAGTAAATCTATCGAGAATAAAAAAGTGGTAGGTCTAGTAATTTCCTCTAGAACAGTAAATTAGATCTCTTGTATCTTCCTCACTTCATCCATGAAATAAAATTTAAAGCCTCAGTTCCTGACTTCAGAATATCAAATGGTCTGGACAATCGTAATTAAATCACTTGAAACTCTTAGACAAAGTCTGAAGTAAAACTTTGATTCATCTAGAACTGCCAGAGACAAGTGTAATGATAATCTGGGCAGCTAAGAAGGCTTTCTCAAGTATTAGTCAGGATCTGAAATGAAATGCCAGAGGATCTAGGGATTGTCACATACTCCTGTAGAGAAAATAACTGACAGTTATCAACAATAATTAGACAAATTTGAAGTTTGCAAACATAACCAGGACACAAGCTGCGGTCAGAATCAACATGTATGCAGTTGTTTTAGTTTTCGTTCTTTAATCTTGGCACAGCAGAGATCAATGTATATAGTTTTTAATTAAAAAAAAATCCCATTCATGAAAAAAATAGCAGATAATGATGAATATTTTGAATTCCTGAAATGAGAGTCATAGGGCAAGAAAAGGAAATTATACAGATTTTACTTTTTTTCCCACTTCCCCAATTCCTTCAGTGTTCTGCTTTATGGAAAGTCTAATTATTGAGGATTTTTGTATCTTCTAGTGGTCATTAACTGGAAATCTATAGATATTGGTACAGAATAATATTTACCAATTTTCTTATGAAAAATCCTAATTAAAGCAATTGCCTTCATCAGAAAAGCATCCAAGATTTTCCATCTTGGTGCAGGAAGTTTGCATTCTCAACATTTTTGTATGATGATGGTATTTCACAAATGAATTCTGGCTTATTTAAAATTTGAGGGAAGGATTCAGTTTTTTCTCCTTATATATGAATTATATAATTCTGCATCTATCTAATGTATTTTCTGTTTAATGTGTTTTCTATATAATCACAGTAACTCGTGTTAAAAAAGAAGCTATATTCACACAGACAATCTCTTCTTCTTAAACATATGCATAAATAAAAGATATAAACAACCTTCTACCAAAAGTTTTGTCTGGTTTTGATTGTTGCAAAAAGAAAGAATAAAAGCTCTGCTTTGAGAAGACGACTGTTTGCAAATAAATAGAAAAGATGTATCTGCTGTTCTCATTCCACTGGGAGGAGAAAGAAATTACCTTGATGGATTTATGATGAATCTTCTGATAAGTAAAGTATAAATCTGTACTAGGATTATTCACATTTTATTTACTTTGTGTTGATTACTTGTGTTAAACATCATTTATAGACAAGTTGCTCCAATATGTCTTAATTTAGTGACTTTCCTAAAGTATTCAACTGCTTTGGAAACAAATACAGGCTATAAATTTCACACTGGCAATCAAGAATAGTAAAAGTCTACTGTGAGCAAATATATTATTTCCACAACTGCAGTGTCACATCTTCACAGAATGAATGAGATGGTGATATTACCTATAGAAGTAACCTAAATAGGTTGAACTGTATGAAATATCCATCTTTATACACAATCAACATATGCAGTAAGAGAACATATATGTAGGAAGACATATCTGGATATTAGAGTTATCCAAGCAGTTGAGGGTTTTTTTCTATAGTTTTGTCTTTTTGTGTGGAATTATAGCCTTCAATAACTCTGTTTATGGCTGTATTGCTGATCCAGTTTCAAAGCCATGACATTTTGCATATCATGTGGAGGATGCTTGCTTTCCTAAGAGTGACCTTAGCATCACTTACAGATTCAGAAACAGGGCTGCTATAGTTCATTCACATGCATCCATCATCTGATGATGATCTGATGATATTATTACCTGAACAAAGGAAGCGTCTCTGCTTAAAAGCTTGATCTTTTAGGACAAAATACACATTGCAAGAGAGAATACCTAAGGCTGATCATGAATGGAAATAAGACAGTATAATCTCATGTTTATGCCTCTGTCTTTATTGACTTCAATATCTTCACTTTGATTTATAACAAGCTGTAACCAGCTCAACTTTTTGCTGGGTCTGAGCACTGAGATTTTAAGTAATTTTTTTTGGACACAAATGTTAAACAGTTTTGAACCTTAAAATTGAATTTATCTTGCTTTCTAGATATTGTGGTTTCTCATTCTGCACAAAAAAATGCACAGTTCACTAATGAAAATGTAGCACATTACCTGGTTACATACGTTCCCATGTGATTTGACAACCAAACTCTCTATTTTTCACCCTATCTATCTTTCCAGTAGGAAGGACTCTTCAGTTACATGACACCTAACTTACGCTAAGCAAGACTTACATACAATCCTGCTGAAACTTGTGTAGCTGCTCTACTGCTTCCTAGCAAAAGGTGCACAGCAGGAAGACAGTCCAGACCAGAATCTACAGTTGTTCCGCAGTGCTTTTTCTTTTCCTGGTTTTTTTTTTTTAATGGAAAAGACTAATTTCCCCCCAAAAATGTGTAAAATATTGTTACTGCAAACTGTTTTTCAACCTATATTTAATTTTTACACAAAAGATTTTATTGCTCTGCCATAATTTATACTGCCATTTCTCCAGGCCAGAAGAATGACTTGTTTCATTAGGCATTAAAAATTCACCATAGAACTCTCTTTAGCCAAGAATTTTTTAAAGGAATAATGTTATTTAAGAATTGAAGATATGAATATTTGTTGTAGTGTAGCTATACTTTCTATAATAAGGTACATGATAAAATTATGTGTTTTACCTGCTGCAATACTTTTGCTGTGGGTTTATACGCCATCACTGACATAGCAGAGGTATTAGGAAACCTTTTACTTTCCACAGCAAATACAGTATTTAAATCTTTTCAGTTTTAAATCAATGTATTATTTAAACCACATTAACTGTTAATTTAATTTATACCTTGAACTTATACCAGTACATAGCTGTATTAAATTTTCAATACAAGAAGAAAAATGATTTTTTTTTAATTTTGTTGGAAATATATTCCTCACAAATAATCACTTCTAACGAAGCTGTACATTTTTCAGTATTTATTTGGACTAAGAAAAAAAACCAAAACAAGATCTTGTAATTACTAAGGAAAAATGCAGTAAATTTAAAAAAATTTTGTTTAAAGAATATTTAGTATGGAAACCTTTTAAAAAATTAGTTTTCAAAAGATGTTTTTACTTTCTAGTGCTAGATCCAATCGTTAATTATCTCTATGTGAGCCATTCCAACCCAGTGCCCCTTCAGAATGTAAAACCATTCAAACTATGTTTGTTGAAAATAAGGTGGACATTAGCATATCTCTCAGGAGCACTGTTTAACCTTAATAAATAAGCTGTTTATTGAACCTGAAACCACACTGTAGGGGTTTATCTGAACATTTGTTCCAATAAGATAAGATTCAACATCTGTGACAGTGTAATTTGAACTTTGTTTTTTGAATTTCCCTTTCTCAAGCAAGGGCAAACTCTCTTTTGCTGCACAGAGAAACACAACAGTTACCAGCAGAATTACATATACTCCCAGTATATAATGTACCTTCTGAAGGAACACTCCTGAAACAGTACAATTCTCCCAATAGGGGAAATCCAACTAGCCACTGTAAAAGACCATGTGCAAAAGTCCCTAGAAATCCCACCTCCTACCAAAACAAAAAACACACAAAACCATGTATAATAAGAGAATTGGAGCACCTGGAGTGGGATTGATCTCACCTAAATCTAAGTAATAGTCTCACCTACATCAGAATTCAGCTAATCTAAATTAGACTTTTCCAGTAGAATGATACTAATTCCACTGAAAAAGTACCTGTTTTTCCTTACTGAGTGTAAGGAGACAATACCTGTACTGCTAAATGAAACAAGGTCATGGGGAGTCCTCTGGCCTTCAAACCAAGTTACATAAGTTGTCATACTATATGGCCCCTCAAGATGTCCTCCACGAATGATCTTTGGGCACTGCGTTGTAAAGAAAAGACTAGGTGGCATTGGTCAAAACTATGTCAGGAATGTGTCATAAGGATGAGCAGCTCTCCAGTCCTCAATCTGACTCTACAGCCATGCTTTATTAAACAATACAGACACAGCTATGGACTACATCAAAAGAAGATATCTGGCTACAGCCAATGTCTCAATGTAAAAAAGAAGCAAGAAGTTAGAATTTCTCTAAGAAAGAAGTAAATATGGGATGTATGGAGACAAAGAGTGAAATAAAAAGGCAGAGATACTTCGAAAAACAAATGCAAAGCCAATAAATCAACTCACAACATTAATTAGTCTCTCCAAATCAATTCATCTCCTCTGTGAGAGCCTCACATGTAGAATATATAACAAAGATAAGTACAACTAAGCCATTTACTTGAAGATGACATAAGGTCTGCATGTGCATCATCACCAGCATTTGTAATGTTTTGAAATGCAGGCAACGGCTTGGAAAAGACCTTAGTAATTTTTAGGCATATTAGAGCTGCCCTCTCCTGAGTCTTTATCGTGTTATGAGGATAGTTAAGTAAGTGTTTGGTGTCACTGGTTTTACTGCTCTGGATCTTGAAAAATTTGGAAATAGATACGAGGTTATAGTTTGCTGTCCATTTAGCTGTTTGCTAAATGGAAATCCAAGTAGATAGAACACCTTTCTTTAGGTTTCTTTTGATTTTTCTGGTTCACACAGTAATGAGCCTTGCAGGTGAACAGAACTGATTGTATTTTCAAATATGAAGAATCAAGACAAAATCCAAAATATGCAAAGTACTAAAAGAAATGGATTATTTTTATTTTCAGCTTTAAGCATTGCTGACCTGCTTTCTTCACACTATCTTTCTGTATTACTATCATAGACTGTACACAGCAGGCTTACAGTCCCCTTTGTACGTAAATCCCAATAAAAATTATAAAGTGCAAATTATCAAGACAAAGGCAGCTTAAAAACTTGGAATTTTAATAGGAAATACAGATGATTCTGTAGTTTCCATGCAGATAATTTCTTCAAAAGATCCTGACACACAGAAAGAATACGAGAGCTGTGCACAGACTGCTGCAGTGAAATACACAGGCATCTAGCAGAATTCATGGGCTTGCTTGTGTATGCATGTGTATATACATTTCTACCAATCTGTCTGTCATCTATCTATCCCCAGAGCCTCTAAACAAATTATCTGCTTAACTCTCTCCAAATATACCTTAAACTTTGTTTTTATTTATAAGTTTTATAGTGCTGGCACTAGGCTGGGTAGATGACTTCTTAAAAGACTGTAGAGGCACTTCAGAGATATCAAACACTCTCTATTAAAAGTTAACAATCACCTTTTAATATGTCCTCATACTTGAAGTCTTGATTGCTAGTTTCAAAACAATGCACAGTTAAACTGAAATCAAGGTTGAAATGACAAAGTTGAAATGGATCTAGAAGCCTCCCAAATGCCACTTCATGTTGACTCCACAGACATTTGTTGAGGGGTAAGGGGTAAGGCATCTGATGTGCACAATCAAAGGCAGTGGACATGATATGAGCTACATAAAATGTCACATTCTGAGCATGTTGTCTTGATAAGCAATAGCTTTCACATTTCAAAAATCTGTTTATTTGGTAACTTTCAAAGCTGTTCAAAGAAAGTAATCTCTTTGATTTAACTGAGGATTACTTGTTCTCTCATCTCTATCAGCAATTTCTCATGGCTGTCAGGACAGCTAATCATCTGGGAGTATATTTGAGAGTACTCATTTGGGAGCACTCATTTGGGAGCAGTATTTGCAGGTATAAAATTTATGAAAGTCAAATGACCTTCCAGGATTCATAATGTAGTAACTTTCTTTGCAGGATTACCTAATTGAACATGAAGCATTTGGCAAGCATGAGAACTGGAAAGGGTAACGGAACAACTTTCATCAAGGAAAAGAGAAATGCTCCTTAAATCGTAATATGGCCTCTGATGGCGTAATGTGGTTTGGAACTGAATTTAATGCTGTCCTGTTGAAAATCACATCTAAGAGCTCTACACAGTTTGGAAAGTTGGTTTATTTTATCCATGGTTTTAGTCTTTAAAAACAGTAGTAAAATAAACTTAGTTAATTTGTGGGTAGAACACCTTACACAAGAGTCTGTTAATGGACACAAGTCCCTGGTTTAGACACATGGCAGCTCATATCTCCTATTTGGGAAGGACTTCCTTGTATATTTGAGTGTAAAGCGGAGGTGTATATGTTTCCATAAAACCGAGAAGAATTTACTGACATGCTTCCATTTAAATTACTTTTGATTGAACTTCAGAGTCTGCTTTACTTTAAGCACTTTTTCATAGGCTTTCTTCAGTGGAACTCTTTTTCTTAATTAGAATTTCTATAAATACTGTGTTTCAAGCTCGGCTGTTAAATGGTCATCTGGTAATTTAGATTTCTAACTGTTTAAAATGTATCCTTTTCACAAAGTTATTCCAGGTAGCTAATAAGCATATTCTGCAAGTTAAGCTGTGTGTAAAAAAAGAGTTTATGACTTTCCCATTTATTCCATTAATCCCCAATTATTCAAAGTTTTCCCAGTCTCAGTGAGAGAAACATTTATATCACTGGGAAATAATGATTTCTGTCCTTTCAAGTACACTCACCATATTCAGGAAGTTATAAAACTGTATTAAAGAACCTATGCTTAAGAATGAATCATTTTCCTGGATTACATTCTCATTACAGAATGTCCAGAAACTCTTTTACCTTAATCCTAGCAGCAAACTGCTGCATGCTTTTGCATACATTTTCACAGACAAAAATACCTCATACTCAGCCATTAGAATATAAACAGCATAAGATTAACATTTTGAATACTAATTTTAATAATAACAAGAAACCTTCTTTTCCTAAACTTACTCTATTTTAATAATATAGTTTATAAAACCGCTAATATCTACAGTAATTAAAAAATAATTGTTTTGACTCTAAAAAGAATTTCTTCTGTATTCTACTGTGCATACAGTATATGGACTCAGTAAATTAACATTTACCTGACAAATACAGTCTTGAAAAATAGCTGTTTGGGTTTTAAATGTTGATGATATACAATACTGGTAGGATTATTCACAAACAAGTCTCTATCATGTTCAAAGCCTGGCAAATATAGGACAGAGGCTAGTTCTGGTCCAGCTCAAATAGATAAAATAAGTATGTCATCATAAATTAAGATAATGAGTGTGGTGTAACTGACATTGTTACCTTTGATGAGCAAATTAACACTGTTAAGAGAAAAATCACAGGTGAAAAGGAAAATATTTAAAAGTTTTCCAAGAAGATGGCTCACACGTACATTACTTTTTTGGATGTCCGTAAAGCTGAAACTTTTTTTCAGTGCTACTGAAAGAAAAAGTACTGTTCAATTTCTCATGCCTGCAACTCGGCAACATTTTTAGATTTTCAAAAGCAAACTTCACCTTTCTGTCTACATGCATATACCTATATATAAGATGCGTGTACACGTTGGGTTGTGTGGTCTTTGGGATTTGCTCCAGGGAGTCACCTGTTCCTTAACTAAATGAGTCCTGAATGATTCAAGTCCACCTTGCTCTTTCTAAAATAGTCTGGGTGCATCTTCAGGCTACACATAATTTGGACGTAACTGGTATTTCACAAGCACACCATACACAGCATTTCTCTTGCCATGTGACACCAGCTCTCATCAAGGGCTTAACAGAGGTCACTTTAATTTTAGGATCCAAACATTGTAGCTTTTTTTTTTCACTACAAGTCTTAAAAAATTAATGTTTCTATATGAAATGGACAAGCTAAATGGCTTCTGTGCTACCTGTCAAGTTTTTGATTCAATGGCAGAAAGCTGAAAGCATGTGCTGTATGCCGAAAGGCATGGCAACCTTCCCACCTATTGGAGCAATCCTTGGGCCAGTCTGCTCAGAGTCCCTTCCAACTCTTATCTGCAGACAAACACAGTTGGTCCACTCCAAAAGGGATTTCAGGAGTGATTGTGCGTGCATAAAGTGTGAAAAATCAGGAAGAACAGGTTTCTGGACTGAAAAATTTAATGATTCAAACTGGCAGTGTAGGTGCAGCTTTTGTGAGAGCGGCATAAATCCATAGCACTGGCATAACAGGCTCCTTCAATCACACATCACTCCTGTTCGAAGGAGGAAAGCTATAATGCATGACTCCAACCAGAATTAAAATGGTGTGAAGTTCTCCTAAGACTTCATTAAATATATAATTAGCTATCACTGTCATGATGTTTGCAAGAAATTACAAGATCTTCTCCTATGGAATCCATAATGACAGGCACACTATCTGAAAATTAGCTAGCCTTATTTTCAAAATACCATGTTATCAATACAGTTACAACAACATTTGACATTTATCCATCTTATAAATGAGAGTTAATATTTAAATTCTGACAAAGTTTTATCTTCAGTTATGGTTATTTGAGGTACATCAATGCCCACGGCCATCAGCATTTTATATCTTTCTAAATCTTTCCCTCTTAGAAGGGAAAAAGGGAGGATGATGGAGCACTGGCACAGGCTGCCCAAGGAGGCTGTGAAGTCTCCTTCCTTGGAGGCCTTCAAGACCTGCCTGGACACGGTCCTATGCAACCTGATCTAGGTGGACATGCTTCTGAAGGGAGGCTGGACTAGATGATCTCTAAAGGTCCTTTCCAACCCCTACCATTCTATGATTCTATGATTCTATGAATTGGAATCATGGAGTAACTGTGAAAAGAGGAATTCAGACTTCTGCCATGGAAATACACACCAAACACTCTGAGAAGCTGATCAGTGCAAATTAAAAGATAGACAACTAAAATAACATATTTTCAACATTTTTTGAAATATTGAGGGTGTTTATTGCACAATGAAATGTGTCTAGGAAACCAAATTTGATGTTATGGTCCTGACAGGTTTTCTTAGTTTAGAAGAAGATAGGAATTAGAGAGAGACAATTATATCTCTCCTTTTCCCTTGGTCTCCGTAAGATTTATAAACAGAAGTCTGGATGATTGCAGGCAAAGAATACTAGATGGTGACACCAGTCACATAAATCCGTTTCTCTTTCTGGCTTGGACGCTATTCTGACTTCAATGCACCCAAGGTACTTCCAAAGTGTACCTTCAGAGCAAAGGCAGATTTTGAAAACCAGCCTGCCACTGCCCTCTTTTTTTTTTTTTTTTCCTATGTTTTGCTCCCAGATTTCCTATATTGGCTTCTACTGCATGCACAACAGCCTGAGATCCCGGTTCCTGGTATGTCAGAGCTTCTTGGCTCTCAAACCATAATCCCTTTAAGTTGGGCATGGTCTTACCTGAGCTATAGCAGTTTGAGAATGTCATAGATAGGAAAAATTCAGAGCAATAGAAAAGCAGTATTATTTTTAGAAATACCTTCTAGTTGGTTTTCTGACATAGAGTCACAATAATTTAGGAATCAATAGTTAACATTTTGTTCCAAGCTTTTCATACAGCAAAACAAGGAAGTTGTTTCTGTCTCTTACATTTTACATGTACACACAGGACCCTGTAGTTGTAATGAGTGAAATAGTTTTAAGATGACTCTTTCAAAAGAGAAACACTATATTTCATTGATTTGTCTGACACATGGTACATTGAGTTTTCAGACTGACTCCATTTTCATTTTGATATATGATATTATAATAATGTAAAGCTGATACAGGAACCTGAAATTCTCACTCCCAGTATCTAATGGGCATCAGGAAAAATTGTGGTGTCTTACTATATCTGCTTCAGCAGCTGTCTACTCAGCAGGAGGGACAAGCTTCCACATTCCAGTAACTGCTAATTACCGCTGATGCACAGCCCTTCCCTATCACACCGCCATCTCATTTCAACTAAATACAGGAAAGGCTGTGGACAGCACTCGAATGGGTGTTGTATCTGCCTTTGCCTGAGCAGTGTGTGTTCACTGAGTCCAAGCCTGGGACATTATCTTTTGCTGAAATTCAAGAGCTTTACCTAGTATGGATAACAAGGTTTGCCTTTAGATTTCTACTTTATATTTTACGAATGTATTATTCAATACCCTTGTAGCTTTACAGTTCTTTTTAATATAAATGTGTTTCTTCACTCCTCTAAACCCTACATCAGGGTTTCACGTTTAATACTTTGCATAACATATTTACTAGCAGCCACATTCTTTGGTAGAAAGCCTTCTCTTGCAATCCAGAGTGACATACCATCAGCATGTGAAAGTCCACCCTGCACTGTCTTTTTTTTTCTAACAGATCTAACATGAAGCAGTCAAAAGTTATTTAGCGATTGACATTGACATAACTTTGCCACAAGCAACCAAAGCAATTACAGGACCTAGGTTAGGTGCAGCTGAAACACCTTGATAAGAAAGCAATGAAAAATGACACATCAAACAAACAGAATGGTTTCATCAGTGCAACACTAAATCAACATGTATGTTTCTGGCACTCCCCATTCTTTCGAAAATAGAATAATCAAACACAGAGGAGGACTGATATCCCCAATTTTTCCTGACAGACTGGAAATGAACTAAAATAAAGCATGCTTGTGCATTGTAATTTGATTGTATTTTAACCAAGACTGTTTCAATTTAGTGCTCCATAAACCACTTCATATTTTAGTCCTGCTTGCCTGTGGTTGGTATAAGAAATTATCTGTTGGATTTCTCCTTTCCCTAAAAAGACTAGTACTTATTCTACCACTGAAATCAGACAGGATATCACAATAACAACAAAAGAACAAATAAAATTGGGTAAAACATGTTAGTTTATGTTCTGTGCCTTGTGCACAGTATATCTGAACAGTGTTAATCAGAGGATTACAATATTCTACCCACTTAGGTAGAAAAGGCAACTCTATAACACAGAAATGAGATCTATCCACAAGAAAGTATTTCTTTCTGGGACATTTCAGTTTACAGAATAATATGACATTTGTTAATTTATTTCTGTTTCCAAGGTTAGCCACAAGTATCATTAGATGAATAAGCTGTTTTCATATTTCTCAGAAGAAATTCAACATTTCTAATATTTCACTGTAATTTCCATATCTTTTTCACTTACAATATCAGCAAAGTCCTTTTAATAACTTGGCCAGATGAAATGTCTTTTTATCCCTCAAATGCTACCACATTTGACAATTACAGTAGCTTTTGTGAAGCAGTAGAGGTATTTTATTCCAACACAAAGACAAGCCTTACTTCTTCCAATATTTCCATCTCTTGCCAGGAAATCTTCCTATTTATGCATTTCTATTACTGTATGCAGCAATATATCAGCTACAAAAAATAATGAAAAAACTATATTAGTGAAGGAGATTTCCAAAGCTGTGAGTAGCAGAAGCAATGCAGCATGGCACTTGCAAAGTTATCCTTTCAAGCTGCAAGGATAGAGCCTGATAAATAGAGGAAAATCTACATAAGTCTATAAAATCTATATACTCACGCACCGAGAGTGCAAGAGAGAGGCAAAGCATAGTAAGTGGTTTTAGTAAGAAAAGTGAAAATATTCAATTTGATTCGATGTCTTAATGATGCTACTACACAAATCTTCATGAAATAATCAAAATACAATAATATTCTGACATACTCTGACATTACATACTCTGACACTACAAATTTCTTTGTGACAATATTCTTACTTTTTTTTTTTCCTTTGAAATCAAGTGTGCAGGTCTTCTAGGCATTACAGCAGGAAATTGCAAACACTGCACATATTTTTACATCTATCTCTAACAAGGTATTTTCCTGATTATTGAATTATGCTATATGAAATGAGAAAACCTCCAACCTTCCTATAAGAAGAGTACTACTTCAAGAAGAAAGGTTTAAAAAGTGTAATAAATAAAGCTGAATAAAATTTTTAAAAGACTAATATCTGCTTTTAGCAGAAACCAAATGGTGGTTGATGTCTCACAGCTACTCAACATACTGAAAACAGATTGTAATAGAAAGCTTTAGCATCAGTGTCAGCTCTGTCTACAATAAAAGCAGCCAGCAGCCATATAATTCCTAGTACTTAGTTTATTTATATGTAACCTCTTTATATTTACTTCTGTATACATAAGCAGCTATTGATTTCTGCTGAAGATTCACTGAACTGACATGACCGCTGCTTGGGCAATAAGCAATATAAATATTACATCTTGAGATTGGAGAAGACTAAGAGACAATCTCTGTCCTTGTTTATTACATTATCAGTTACAACAGAAGGGTTGTTTTCTTTTTAAATATGCTCTTGCTTCTCTGCTCCAACCTGGTGTATAGGATTTATGAAAAACAGTGTTAAAAAGAGGTTTTGAGACAATATTTAACATTGGAAAATAAAATAACTTTAGCTATGGTTTATTCCAGAGGCTTTTTCTTGGTCATCATTATTACTATTTTCTATGCAATGATTATGATAACATGGCATAGTCTTGAACCCCCTGAGATTTACATTCACTAGAAAGACAGCTTGTTTATATTTTCAATGTTAACAATTTCACCAGCGTGTTGAGTCATGTTAAAAATTACCATTTATGCTTCATCTACCAAAAAAATGTCAATGATATAAGATATTGACATACCACGACAGACAGTCATATAACAAATCAAGATATTTAAATTCAAGGGTACAAAATTACTACTGGACTGTGTATTAAATAGTAGCATAGTTTTCCTTCATATAAAAGGATCTCAGGCCATGGTGATAACTACAATCAGCACAACAAAAGAAAAGTAGCTCACAGCAAGATGTAAGTAGATAATTCTGAGCTTGAAAAAGGGCACATAACAGGAGAAAGAGTAAGGCTCCATCCTACAATGGAGGAGCAGAAGAAACTAATACTAATAATAGCTTCAAGGAGTAGCTTGTGCCCTATTCTGGCTAATTTATAATCCTGACTGCTGAGAGTCTGATCACTTTGGGGAAATGTAATGAGGAAAGTCAGTCCCTCAAGCTGAGACAGGGGTGAGGAGCAAAATGTCCCCCCTATAGTTCAGGAGAAGATGGTCAGCCACCTGCTGCTCCACTTGGATGTGCAAAAATCTATGGGGCCGGATGGTGTATGTCCTAGAGTGCTGAGGGAACTAGCAGGAGTGCTCAACCAAGCCTCTGTCCATCATTTATCAGCCGTCCTGTCTGACTGGGGAGGTCTCATCTGATTGGAAGTCAGCCAATGTAACATCCATATAGAAGAAGGGACAGAAGGATGATCTGGGAAATTACAGGCCTGCCAGTTTGACTTCAGTGCCTGGGAAGTTGATGGAGTGGACCATCTTAAGTTCTATTATGCAGCACATGCAGACATGCACGATAACCAGGTGATCAGGTCCAGTCAGCATGGGTGTATGAAGGGCAGGTCCTGTTTAATAAATCTGATCTCCTTCTATGACAGGGTGACCCACTTGTTGGATGAAGGAAAGGCTGTGGATGTTGTCTACCTTGACTTTAGTAAGGCATTTCACACTGTTTCCCACAGTGTTCTCTTAGAGAAATTTGCTTTTCTTGGCTTGGATGGGCATACACTTTTCTGGGTGAAAAACTGGTTAGATGGTTGGGTATGGTCATGGTCAATGGATTTAAACGCTAGGCAGAGAGGGACCAGGGAGTGTTGACTGATGTGAGCCAGCAGTGTGCCCAGGTGCCCAAGAAGACCAAAGGCATCCTGGTCTGGATCAGGAACAGTGCTGTCAGCAGGAAGAGGGAGGTGATCATTCCCCTGTACTTGGCTTTGGTGAGGTCACACCTCGAATACTATGTCCACTGTTGGGACCCTCTCTACGTGAAGGACACTGAGGATTTAGAGCATGTCTGCTATGAGGAATGGCTGAGGAATTTGGGGCTGTTTAGCCTGGAGAAGGCTCAGGGGAGACTTTATTGCTCTTTACAACTATCTGACAGGAAGTTGTAGCGAGACGGGGGTCGGTCTGTTCTCCCTAGTAATGAGCAATAGAACAAGAAGACATGGCCTTGTGTCCGTGGAGGTTCAGGCTGGAAATTAGGAGGAAGGCTGAGCTTGATAACCTTAATGGTCTCTCCCAGATGAAATGATTCTACGACTCTATTCTATTCTATGTAAACTAAACACTTAAAAATGAATTAGTAATCTAAACTTTCTTCCTGGACTTTGAAGATAAATAGATCAATCTAAAAGGAAATTAATTTATCCTAAAATAAGAGTACAAGAGGTGGAAGGTGTTTAGAGACGCTTACCTTAAAACTTACAGTCCTTAGCTGAAGTTCAGACTTCAAACTTCTAGGCATCTGTCAGAGCTGGGGTCTGTTATCATTAGGTCTAAGAGATACACCTAAATGCTACCCTTACAGTGATTGCCTAGCCCTCTACCACCCTTACACAACACAATTTTTTACAGAACAATTTATATATATGTATCCTTACATATTTATACATATTCTTCCACTGTGTTTAGGACTGAAACAAAGCATTTAGCATTGAGACTGTAGACTCAATGTCAAGTGTTTGGCATTGAGACTCAGTTTTCTTCCAAAGCCTCATTTGCTCATGAATTTGGAGCAATACCTTCAAGACACATAATTCTGCATACTTGAAAAATGATTGGTACACTCATAAACCCTACTAGGTAGTTTGGGAAGACTCTTCCTTGATGTCTTCTGATACAAATATGCTGTTATTCACAGAGATGATCTCCTGAATCAAATACTTCAATATTAGGAAGTTATGTAAGTGACAAAAAAGGAAAAAAAAAAAACAGGAATTGCCTAGTACTAGGTTATTCTAGTACAGCCAAAAATATCTCTTTGCTAACAAAAAAGCCATCCTTTGGTCCAGATACTTGATAGATAAATAGAAAAAAATGCACAGTCTTTTACCACACATTTGCATAACAATCCCTCTAATTTCCTTATCTAATATTACTTTTTAATATTATTATCATTGTAGGCACTCAGATTCACCTGAGCTGACTCACTGGAACTGTCTGAAAGTAATACCACATTGACACGATGGGGTACAGTCATTTTACTTTGAAACTTCTTAATATAACTTGAAGAAAACCTACCATATATGTTAAGAAAATGTAAGCACTTTGACAAACATATAATAGCAATGTTATCACTATATAGTTAATTACTGCACTGATTATTAATCATCATAGTATTTCCAGGGAAACTCATATCCTTATAATATGGGCTGAGAAAGAATTTATTTTGGTCATTCAGCATAGCATTCTGATCTCAGATATCTGCAATGTATTTTAAAACTGCTAGTCACTGTAGAATCCTTATATAATCGATGAAGAGAAACAGGCACTGTAATCCTATGGTTAGATTTAGAAGTCTATTTTAGGATGCAGTGAATCACACTCTAGAAGTTCTGTTGTTTTCCACTGATTATAAGTGCAAGTAAGTATGATTAATTCAGATAGAGACATCTAAATTTTAGATATCTGTGTTCAGCTACATGAATTCACCCAGAAATTGTGCACATGCACATTTACACATCTGCACATTATCCTAGAGAACTGCATACATCATCAAAAAACATTTCATGTTTTGTGAGAAAACATGAGGAGCTGTCGTTACTTAAAGCAGTATTTCATCATGCATTGATATTCTAATCTATGAAAAAATATTTGTAAGCATCCAATTCATAAAGCTTTCTTTAGCATATCTGTATTTTTCAGTGGAGCTTCACATAAAAGCATGCAAAACATCCCTAAAGGAGACAGATATATATGCAGCACCAGGTGGAAAAAAAAAAAAAAACAAAAAACCAAACAAAACACCTGAGGCTCCAGTCTAAATTCATTAGTGTGGACCTAATTAACTTTGCTGCCTAGACAGAATTTTGATGAGTTTGGATTCAGTTCTACACCAGCACGACTATACTTGTTTCCATTTGTGGAATGAGTTAAGTCAATGCTACTTTGTAGTTCCCTGCCCCATACTTAATTCTATGGCACAAGAAAGCTTAGTGACAAGCATAACAAGACATCTCACTACACCGAAACCTAGCAACAGAGGACTGTTTCAGATGGTACAGTCTGTGTTAATCTAAAAACTTGCACTTGTAGTCTTATACTTTTGTTTCTCCCATATCTATTTCATCTTGGAAATGACTGAGAAGATATGTTTTCAACTGGAAGTTCTTCATTTATAAAATTCATATAGCTGTTGTTCAAGACCTGTTGAAGAAAGTTAACCAAAAAGGAAAAGAAATGATCCCTCTTACTATGAAGCCATAAATTGGTATTATTTTAGTATAGCTCTAGAAAGCATAGCTGGCAATAGATGAAGGATAGAAGATCAGATAGGATGGTATAAGGTGAAAAGGACATGGTTTGTGTAAGGGGATAGGGAGTAGCTACTCTGCTTTGGTCTTCATTACTGTAAAGGTAGGTATGCCCTCTCTGTTTGTATGGATACAACATGCACAAGTCAGCTATTACTGTGCTTAGCCTTATTCAGGCAGATAATCACTTTTTCTTGCTAAGATACATAATCATGATCACATCTATCAGAACTCAAAAGAATGAGAAGAAAGAAATTATGAAACTTCCCTCTTAAATGAAAAGCTAAACTTTGTAAACAGTAGTAAAATGAAAGATATCATTATAATAAGACCTTTTAAAAGAAATAGCTTCAGTTCAAACTGCTGATACAGACATATTGTATTCTTTGTCTTTTTAAAGAATATTTTCATGATTTACAGAAGGTCTGTATCTTACTTGCATATTTTCTCCTGTACTTTGACAAAATCATTAAAGTTTTCTCTATATTGTACAATTCCAAATGTAATTTGAACTAAGCAATCTGTATAAACAGATTGACAGAGAGATCTGTGTTCTTAAAACCTACTGCAAAGTCTATACATCACAGCAATTATGAAGGCTATTTTTCCAGAATAAATAACATAAAATAGAAACAAATTCAAATTCACAAACTCATGCTTTTATATTTTATTAAAGTGATTTTTCTTCAAAATGTCATTACATTAAAAAAAGCACAACCAAGCAACCATGACTGTAGTGGGTATTCAGCCTGGAAATACTCACAGAAGGATCACGCAATTAAGGTCTGCATGAAAATCAATATAAGACTGTTTAAAGGCTTCAATTACTTCTAGTGTATTTTCAAGACTCTTTTGAAAAAATTAATAGAATTTATTGAGATATTTCAAGAGTAAGTCTGTTTTCCTGTAGTTTAATTTATTGTATACACTGTTGTTTGACTCCGTTTACTCACAGTGACTTTGTACATCATCTCAAGAGAAAAGAAACCCAGAAGACTTCCAGAAATCTATTTGGAAAAATAGATGGAGTGCAAAAATTGCATGTTTTACCAAATAAAGTAATATCTTCATTTACAGAAAGACCAGGGAAAATCTCCCCTTTGTTCTTATATCTGAGAACTCTTAGGTCAGAGCCTCTTAGGTCAGAACCTCTTAACTCAGAAAAGTGATTTGTCCCCTTCTCTCCCTTCATGATCACTGTTTCTGTTCTCAGTATCTAAATGTTTTATGAATGTGGTCCAGCTTTAAATTTCCATTGACTTGTTTCTTACTGGAATGGCACAAAATGCATCATGAATGGAATATTATTTATCTGTATTTGGGTTATAAATGAAAGCTGCAGAAATAAAAGCAAGTATAAAGTGAAAGAGATTTGCATAAGTATCTCTTTTTTTAATAAATTAATTTGATAGTGATAAAAACCCAAACAATCATTGTACAAAAACTTTCTGTGAACTCAGTTCTTTAAATAATCACAATGTTTTCTGTAACATGTGGCTAAAAACAAATTAATAAATCAGTGGCATGTTGTCTACTGTTACGAAAATATTTAAAGCTGAGAAAAAGGCAGAGGAAGTAGGTTACACTTCCTCAAATTTTATCTGTACAGAATGTATGACTCTGTGTAGGTTTGTTGTGTACATTACCCATCTCTTGACATTGATTTTAGAAGTATTCCAGGGACAATTTCTCCCATTATGAAGTAGATGAGTCACTCTCTTGATTACAGAGGCAGCACACAGGCCATATGAGAAGCTCTGCCATATCCAGAATAGTCACATGGGACTAGAAGATATGATGCAAGATCTACAAAAATACCGTGGAGAGATATTTGATGTGAGATTGAGTATTAGAGGACAGACCATGTGGCATTGGATCTTGTGGTTAGGTAATTGAATTGGTCCTAGATTCTCATTAACTATGACATAATTTAGACAATTCAAACATTTGCATTTGCCTTTAGACATTTCCATACATTCTCGGGTAGTGATTCACTGCAAGACTGCAAAAGCTTTTGTTCAGGTTTTTAAAAGCAGGCTCTGAATTCTCACAAAGATGCAACCACAGCTGCCTTCACTAGTGTACCAAAGTTCTATCAATACATTTTGCCTCTAAAAAATATTTTTCTTGCTTGCATTATGTATCGATATCACAATATACCTCGCAGAACATATAACAAGGCTGACTGGACTTTTCTTGTTTATCAGGACAGATTTTTCATTATCCTTGAATAAGGAAAAAAAAAATCACAAAATGTAGTTGTACATGTTCTAATATGCATTTTGAGGTAACGTGAAGTCTCATGGAAAACATATAGTTTGGATTTCTTTTTATGTTGTTTTTCAATAACACTCAAGGCATTACTTTATAGAGTCACAGATTCTTAAGGGTTGGAAGGGACCTCAAAAGATCATCTAGTCCAACCTCCCTACCAGAGCAGGACCTCCTAGAGGAGGTCACATAGGAACCTACCAAGTGGGTTTTGAATGTCTCCAGAGAAGGAGGCTCCACAACCCATCTGGGCAGCCTGTTCCAGTGTCCCGTCACCTTCACAGTGAAGAAATTCGTCCTTGTATTTCTTTGGAACCTCTTGTGTTCCAGCTTACACCCATTGCCCCTTGTCCTGTTATTGGATATCACTGAGAAGAGCCTGACTCCATCCTCTTGACACCCGCCCTTTACATATATGTAAACATTAATGAGATCATCCCTCAGTCTCCTCTTCTCCAAGCTAAAGAGCCCCAGCTCCCTCAGCCTTTCATCATACGTGAGATGCTCCACACCCTTCATCATCTTTGGAGCCCTAATCATACTATGCAATCATGGAATTTAATTTCCAAGGCATGGAATTTCTGCTGGGCTCATGAACAAGCTGGTGTTGTGATATCAAACTTCTAATATATGACTTCATTGAGAATTGGTGTGCAGCATCTGTGTTACACAATATACGTCATATACACTTAAATTTATTCTCGTGAAAGTTGAGTCGGTGACAATTCCATGTGAATGACAAATGATAATATTCAAGAATAACAATGAAGTGGATATTACCAAAATAGGATATGATCTGTATTAGCAAAGCACATAATGACAACAATTATAGCTCCTATAATTTTTCAATCTACAGTGTAACTGGATGTAATAGGAAAGGTCAAATATGTAGTCATTTACTGTCCTTAACAAGAATGATCTAGTACCTGCAAGGTCTCATCAACCTAAATGCCCATGACATTTCCATTTGAGTCCTTTCAGCATAAAAGCAAATGCTGATTAAATTAAAAGACTAGCGTTATTTAGAGCACATGCTTTTAATCTGAATAAAGAGGTCATACAGAACTGTCCAAAAATATACTTAGTGATATAATAATCATATATAAATCATCATCTCCTTATCATAGTCAACATCTGTCTCTTGTATTTTCCCCTTTGTAATCTGAAAATCACCATACCTGCTTCTCCCTCCAAAACACATTACTACCACCTTCACAAAGAGCAGCAGTATGCCTGCAGTACATTATGTGTATTATTTCAAGCAAGTTCAGAAAGCACACAGTTCTATAGTGATGGGTTTATGTAACCAGATTAGAGAACCTTATACTGTACCTTTTAATAAAAATGAATTCTACAGTGTCTATTAAGTCACAGATTATTGAAAATATAACATCATATAATAAAATGTGTTTTTCATTTATCAGAGAAGCTCAAAACACAACCTAATCCCGATTTTCATAAGGCAAGATACTTTTCCTGTAGCTGTAAAATGTTTTATGTTCAAACTTACTCCTGTGATTTAATTATAAACCCTTCCGTATAATATTTCATGTTCATACTCTACAATGTTAATGAATTGTAGCAGAGCCCCCATAGACCCTTATTCCTGGACTCATGGAAAAGCCTGTCATTAGAAGAGACCTTGCCATTCATTAACATTCTATATTATTTTTCACAGTCGAATAAAAAGTCTGAGCTGCTGAATGACACTGTCTCACATTTCAGCGGCTTAATTAGCAAAAACACCCCAAAAGAATGAAACTGTACCCAACAGGGAATGTCTTATTTCAGTAAAAAAATATTCAAGAGGCTGAAATAGCCAAATCAGAAATATTTTCTTTTTGCTATTAAAAGTTCTTTCCATTTTAGAATCTTTTCACAAACAAATCTTTAAACTTAGACTGTATGCTCACTTCCTACATTGGCTGAAAGCAAAACAGCAATAAATATTTTAAGACTTTAATAATTTCCAGACCCTTTAAAGTACCAATTAGCATATTAATGAAATGGCTCATTGGTCTTATCCAAGAAGTTAAACTTCTAAATGACTAAATAAAAAGGTTTTATTACATGACTGTGTGAAGACTGGTAATACTTGCAAAGGAATAGAGGAAAGGAAAAAAATACAAACTTCACATTTGATAAATTGTTCAGTCAACTAATTTTGAAAGTCTCTTGTCTTTCTGTAATTAGTCTAGCAATTAAAACTTGATCTATATACTGAAAATTATATTTGACTTCATAATTGTGTTTTAACCTGCCAGTATCGTATTCAGAAAAGATCATGTAATTAATTTCTACGTACAGTCAGTATCATGTGTGCCTAAAAATATTCACTATATTTTCACTGAGTTCTCTCCGGAAAAGAAAACAAACAAACTACTGTACTTGTTCAGATTTGGTGGATAAGAGGTTTCACTGGTTCATGAGCTCAGGGCTGGAACATAAAATGATGGGAATAAGAGAGAACTGTTAGAAGTTTCTTGATTTACTGGCCAATGTAAATTGACTACAGTACACATAAAAGAAATATCGAGTGTTCCCTAAACCCTTAAGTTGCAGAGACCCTCATGAAACTGAAAAGTCTTTAGATGAAGACTCTGAAACTTGGCTGTCTTTGGTCACACAGAGCTCTATATGTCACCTAGGCATGAAGAATGCAGGCAAGTTTTCTGAGCGCACAGCTGTGATTTTCCTGAAAAGGTCTACGTTAGCCAGATCTAGCAGATTTTGGTGTCATTCAGGGCTATAAAAATGTGCGTAAGAGAGTCTAAACCCTGCAGATTAATCAACTGCACCATAACTTTTGTGTCCCAGGTTACCAAGGAGACATCAAGAAGAGCAATGGTACCTGCAAGAGAATTTTCTAGGGCAGGTGCTGTTCCAAGCACACTACAGTCACTACTATGATGACTCTATGTTAACAACATGAATCAGTAAAGCGGAATGCCAATGTTTGAAGCTGAAAAGTTCAACTCCTGTAGCAAAGGAAGCGATGGAGTAGAGGAAGGAATTTTTCTTCATATATATGAAGTTTTAGAAGACCCTTTTGCAGACAGACTAACATAATGAGATTTCTTCCAGATGGAAACACTTGATTCTCTGCTGACCCTTTATTATACTATTTTTGTCACTGGTGATTAAGAAACTTCTGTGAGGCAAAGCAGAGTGGTCATACAGATCCACATGCTCAACAAAGCAGAACATAAACTTATAGCTGCAGGAAATGGTGAAGATTTTACTTTGCCTTTTAATCATCACATTTCTCTTATATAAAATTAGCATATCTACGTCACCGGTTCATTTCTTTCATTGACTGCTCTCCTTATTTGTATTCCAAGCTATTTCCAAATTGTATAGGTATTCCTGGGAAGATGAACCAGCTGTGGCTTCTGATGTGGACAATTGCCCTCTGAGGCTAGATTTAAGGGCATAAATAAAGAGTCAAGCAAGTCATTTCATCAGACACCATTTTGTCTTCTCATTGTTAGTCTACTTTCTCATGTCATTTGGCACTAATTCAAATAGATTTTTTCAAGACAGGAATGATGTGGGAGGTAGTGAAGATGTTAGGCAGTATATCTGTGAGGTTGTCCATGTAACTTGCTCTCAGGGTCAAGAAGTGATCCTCTTTGATTCAGCAGTATTGGCCTGTCAATAAGGCCCAACCTAGCTCTTCACCAGGACAGGGTGATGCAGGATGTCCCACAACTGTCATTTCTTACTAGTGCACTAGTCATCATGCCATGGCTCTGAGGCATGTTATTATGGCCATAAACCTGATGAATAAGAGTCTAAGCGTGACTTTGACAGAAAGTTGACCAGCTTCTCATCTGGTTTTAATTTTATATCTTTAAAAAGAAATCAGTGCAATATTATTTACATTTCCAAACACCTTGTGAGGGAATGTATGATTCATTGTTGGAAATCAATGAATAAAGCTGCTGGAATTGCTCTTCCTCCAACTCTCCTCCATTACTATCAGCAGTGAAGTTAGTACGAAGAGCCTAGATAGTTCTTCATACAATCATTTGTTGCAATAAGAAACCTATCAGCTCTATCTTCACATCTTTCCTAGGGATGAAGATAATTTTTCTCTAAATGATCACTCTTCTTTTAAATAACACCATACCCCCCTCTTCCCAACTCTTTGGCCAGCACAATCCTTTTTAAAGGTTTCTCTATTTGAGTGTGGTGAATCCTTTTGCTGGGGAAGAGTTGCAGAAGACAGGAGGGGAAAAAAAAAGACAAATATAAAAGTATATTGTCTCTATAACTTCTTAGTTGCCATAGAAGTTCAGCTTCTTGGAATCCTGTGATGACAATAAAAGGAATAGCTGTCAGATAAACTAGGAAAATACTTATGCGAAAAGTGGATACAACTCCACAAAAAACAGAACATATCATAGGGACTAGTTACCATGAAAAGTTCAAGAAACTGCTAAAGACCAGCATTTTCCAATATCTATATTAAGAAATATTTCAATTGTTAGGGATCTTTAGGCTCTTACTGTAACAGAGTTCAAATAAGTCACAAATTCAATCTTTCTTTTTTTCTTCATTTTAAATTTCCAAATACTTTTCTCCCTCAGAATAATGAACACAAATCCAGATTTGTTCCTTCAGATCCTTAAGGAGATTGAGTCCTGAGAGAGCTAACCAGTTTTCTGTTAGCACCTGATCCTACTCTTTAATGGGCATTGGATTGGATCTTGAAGGAATCAAAACTAATCTAATACAGTCACCAGAATAAACCCTTTTAAAGTATCAGATTATAAAATAATACAGGATTACATGTTTAAAATAAACATATGCCAGCTATATAGGTCATATCTGATTAGTCAACACCAACTTATTCTCTATATCAAAGAAATAGTCTTTCAGTGTTTACCTACACAACATTTTAAATGTATTTTTCCAGCTGCTATCTGTGTTTCCAAATGTTACAGATAAACAGAGTGTGTAGGACACTTTTAAAAATACAGCATTTCAGTGTCAACTCAATCTAGTTCAGAAACTGCCCCGCACAACATCATATCATAGTCAAATATATTGGAATATGAGATGATTTGTTCATGAATGCTAATGTACTCTTGACATATTACTTCCACCAGTTTACAATTTGCTTGATGTATAATTTCAACAACAACAAGTGTTGTAAAGGTTTCAGGAAACATTTGGTAATCTAATGTATTTCACATGTATTTAGAAATCTAATGCATTTAAACTTTCATAGTGTCTTTTCTTGATGTCGAAGTAGTTTGGCATTGGGTGTTTGCCAGTAGCTGTAACATAGAAACACGTGTACCACTCTATTTCAAGAAGGACATTAATTTTTATCTCCCTTTCATCCTGCAGAAATACCCTGCTAGAGCCCAATGTGCTTGCAAGACAAATATAACTCAGCCAAAGATTTGAGCTCTCTACTATGCTTGGTTGCCTAGTAATTCAGGAATACAGTATAAAGCAATAGCTAAGAGCAATACAAAGACAGAAGCAAGACATCTGTAAACAGTACTGGCTGTCACATATCTTGACAGCATGCACTGGTCTATAGCATAAACATAATAGCTTTACACTTTTTAAGACTGAAGTGTAAAGAGCAGTTTCCGAACTCCATTTTGGAATAGGCTCTAGTCAGCCCACAGGAAGAAAAAAATTAGTTATCCAAAATGAAGGTCAGTGCTTAGCTCTATAGTTTTGCATGCACACAGTTCAGCTGAAAACGTATCTATTCTTGCTTTCTTATCATTACAGCCAAAGTATATGAATAAAAACCCTAATGTAGTAATTTGACTTTGTTATTTTCTGTCAACTTTCAGCTGACTGGTTCATTGCAGATGTAACACACAACTGTGTATTTCACACAACTGTGTCAAAACTAGCTCTCTTCATTTATTGATTTGCATCTAATCCTTGTCCTCCACCTGAGAGACTTTGCAAAGCACATCTTCAAGTTTTCTTCTTCTCTTCAAACATTTGATAAACTAAGGGGATCATGCAGGAAATGTCCATTGCCTGACACTTGCTACTAATGTTGATAGTGGCTCAACCAATCTGAACCTTCAAAACACAAGTGGATTTCAGAAGTACTTCTGAGATACCAGATGTAGCCACAGGAGACTTAATTTCTTCTTGTCTACCACCAGTAAGATCCCAGCTACTTACTATCAGGCATATGGTGTAGTGATGTTAACATAGAAAGTATGTAGGTTTTTCCCACTTGTTTCACAAGGACTGTTATCACCCAGCTGGTATGTGCCAGCACACTTCATACAGTCGGCCTGCTGCTGCTGTTCTTCATCAGCAGGAAAAATATATAGGCTTATAGCTGCATCTAATTAAAGAGAAAATGAAAATAAATGTGAGAACCATTTTGGATACTGGTATGTGCACGTTAGACTAAGCACAAAGGGGTATGAACTGGAAGAAGAGACTACTTCAAGTCACTTGGTTTTTAAACTCATGAGGTCAAACACTACAGATGTGCAAAAACTGTGCTTCTGCCTCATGTGAATATGTCTCATTTGGTACTACTTTTTCAGTATACCAACCCACTGCCTTTAATGTCAGAGTTTCACAGCAGGAAAAAAAAAAAAAGCTGCACAAGTTTGTAATTTCTCATAAAGAACAGTTTAATGTGTCGGAGACCTTTGGTCAAAGCTATCCTTCATTTCACGCTGTCTAGGCATATGCATGTCCCCATTCTCAACGAGGTGATATATTTTCAAGGAAAAAATGCATAGTACTATGTAAATTTACTACATCTGCTTTGCTCTGTGTTCAAGGTTATGTTGGTTCTTTCTGACTCAGGGGATTATTGGTACAAAAGGGCTGAGTCCAGGAAGAGAGAGACATGTTCAAAAGGGAAAGTTAGAAGAAAAAAACTGTAAGTGATTTCAAGTTATCGAGTCACATCTGCAGTAAAAAATGGAACTAAAGATCTTTCTGGTTGTCAAAATACCATTTGAAGAACTCTTGCAATACAAATCAACATGAACGTTTGGCACTTCATCACTCTTTAGCACTAATTTCATTGAAAAAGGTCTTTTACTTCTCTTGACTGTACATTCCATATGTGTACACGCCTATACAGACAGTATGAAAAGTGTGGGCATACTTTTAGGAGAAACAGTACATGAACTGAGAATAGAAGCTTTTTTTCTTTGGAATAAAAAAAGGAATACATTTAGCATCAATACTTAGCATTACTAAATGTCCTCAGAATTGAGGTTAAAAAAAAGTGACGAGGCTGAAACCAAAGGTAAACATTTTCCACTACCAGAATTTTGAAGAGACTGGCTTATCGTATGGGACAACCAAGCAGTCCGACCCAGCCAGCATGGGTTTATGAAAGGCAGTGATCTTCTCATACAACAAGATGACTCACTTAGTGGATGAGAGAAAAGGCTATCGATGTGGTTTACCTGGACTTTATTAAAGCCTTTGAGGTTAAAAAAAAAAAAGTTTTACAAAATACGGAGATGGAAACTAAAATGCCATGTGCCTTTTGATATAACTTTAGACCACCCTATTTTTGCCCTTTTCCAGCCTGTTAAAAATCAGTCCTTGTTTTCTTATCACTTTTGATTACCGTATTTTGTTTTACTGGGTTTTGTTTGTATCATTGAGTGGTGGTTTGGTTGCATTTTTTTTTCTTAGCTGAAATGAAGAAGATAGGGTAGCTCTTTTTAAAAAACTAGATTATGACATCACATTATAATCATAGATATTGATTTAACTGTAAACTTCTTATGTTTCCTCCATAGGCATGGAGGAAATCAAAGGATACTGTCATCTTTCTGCTGATGATTTAAAAACTGCTGCTAATGGATTGTGCAGTGAAACTCCATTTTTTCTCCCTCTTCTTCATTACTTAAGTACTATTAACAGGTGCTGGATTCCTTCAGCACGGAGAAAAACAAAGGCCACTGTAATGAATGCATTAATTTTTTATCATCTGATTTGATTTCCTCTTGTAAACCTATGGTTTTGGTGATGATTAAAACATTCCTAGCAGTAGAGCACAGTTAGGGACCATTGGTATTCGTTGGTACATACAGGGTTGAGTATCACAAGAATTTAGATGTATTTGTTATATACAAAAATAGATCTACACCACATATTTCCCTTATTTTTATATATACACTAATCATACTTTTTAAAGTCATTATATGGACATTGCAGTTTGCAGACTGTATGAAAAAGAAATAGATTAGTCCAGCTTAGGATCTATCAGAGAATGCAGTCCTTTCTCTTGCCTGTTCTGGAGATAAACGCCTATTTCACTTAAGTCTCTAAAACCTCACCTTTTATACTCTGATCTGAATATTGGTGAAATCCAAAGTAAACCTTAATTTCACATTAGTTTGTAGTCTAGTTACACTGGTGCACAAATACAGCCTTTTTGTATCAAAAAGGAACTCACAAATCAAACAGAAAATAGATCAATTAATTTCACAGTTGAGAAAAATATACATTGGGTAATGTTACAGGAAACCTGATATGCCACTCCCTGTAATTTTTACCATAAATCCATTGATTCCAGGACATAGTTTGCATTTCTAAAAGTCATAAGAGGCAGTATAGCAGACTGCTTTAAAGTTATTCCAATGTAAAATTTATGATTTACTGGAATGCAAATGCTAGTTTTTAAAGCTGTTAGGTAAGTGAATTTGTACATGTTCATACGTCATTAAACAAGTCTTACTACCTCTATTAATGACATAAAGCTTGTAGAAAAAGTACATCACTGCATACGCTGTTCCCTCCTGACTCACAAGAAAAGAGATATTTAGTGGAAAAACTTGCATATTTTGAAACTAGATCATAAATATTTCCAAGGGAGTCAATCACACCCATGGGAAAAGAATTGGGGTTACATTGACAGTGACCTCATTCATCATTTCCTGACAATGGCCTAGATAAAGTTTGCAGGTTTTCCTGTAAATGCTGCTTTGTGGAGTGTAAATGCACCAGGTGCAGTATCTCAATTTCAGACTAATACATTCTTTCAACCCAACATGTATAGTATATGGCTTTCACGTAGAAGTTCATATGAACATATTAAAAAAAATGCAGACAACTATGATTTACATACCTGATGGTAATTACTTTGTTTTGGATCCATAGCATATGATTATATGCTTTCATTATACATCTTACTTATATCATTCTACTGTAGCTAGCAACAGGGTAATGGGATGAAGTTGGAACACAAAAAGTTCCACTTAAATACAAGAAAAAAACTATTTCAGTGTGAGGGTGAGGGAGCAGTGGAACAGGCTGCCCATAGGGGTTGTGGAGTCTCCTTTCTTGGAGGTCTTCAAGACGCGACTGGACACATTCCTATGCGACTTAATCTAGGTGGACCTGCTTCTGCAGGGTGGTTGGACTAGATGATCTCTAAAGGTCCCTTCCAACCCTACCATTCTATGATTCTATGATCATGTCCTAGATCTGTACACTAAGAGCTTCTTCTAACTGTTTAATCAGTATGCTTTTGCAGATGCTATCACTATTTAATTACTTGGATATCACTAATAACTGCAATATGAAGACTGAGTAATTACATATTTACAAATGGCAATGAGAGTCCAAGGTACATCTTCGCCCAGTTCCCTAGTACGACTACAATCCTGACTGACAGAAACAGTTTTTTCTCTTACCCCCTTATTGCTCCAAAAAATTGCTAATAAGTTATTCCACAGTTTCTTATGCAAGTGAAACAGAGTCTTGCCCACACTGATGCATTTTAAGAGCAATTATATTCACATTCTTACACTAATGCCCATCACAATGGTATCTGAGTATTCTCCAAAGATTTAAAGTGATGTGTGACAAGAAATGTAACTTCCACTTTGCTGACTGAATATCTTCTTTGCTGCTGAAGTATTTTTAACTTGCTTTCTCTTCTCCTTGTTCCTTTTTACTTCTATTTTTTACATATTTATATTTAGCATGTTTTAAATGAATAAAAATGGAAGACAGCTCTATCCATTTTAAAAGGATGTCTTTGTACAATGTTCTCCATGCACAACTGAAAACAAAGCATAGAAAAAAATGTGATTGTAAAGGATGTGAAAGCAGCTTACCAAACAGATTGCAGTCACAGGTGAGCTGATGCACATGTTATAATTTTAGCATATTTAACCATTAATTGATGCTAAAGGTAGACAAGCAGATAAAAACATTTTTCTTCTTCTGAAGAAAAGTGAAGATAGAGCTTTATGTATTAAATGAGTGACGACTTCCCCTTGCATCCTTTTGTGTCTCCTTATAGACTATCTTGAAATACAGAATCACACCCAGCACAAATTATGTGCATCTCCCATAGTAACTCTCTGTTCCAGATAGTAGTTCTAGAGTGAAAGATGAAGTTAAAATGCTAGCAACAGGATTTCCTTCAGGATTTTGCCATAGAGGAAAATGAAGATAGAATCTGCAGCTTGATCGCACAGTTTTTCCTTCTGTGGAAAACAGAAAAAAGTGTGATTGTGATCACCGCATTTTTATGCAGCCTTGACCACATCCCTTCCACTACACAGTGCAAACATTTCTGACAGCTGAATCATCGCTGTGGCAGGGCAGCTGTTCCTGAAGAAAATGCATCCTGTAAATCAGCATAAACTGAGCATAAATGAGCCATGTTGTGAAAATGGTAAAAGAAAGGAATGCTTCTCCGAGGGTGAATGGCCTTTTCTGATCATCTCCAGCATGTTTTACTGTATTCTAGTTTGAACTGAGCACTCCCCTGACACTTCAGTATAATGCCACTGGGTTCATTCATTGGCATTCATTGTCATTGGTTTTCAGTTGTTTTCAAGTTAAGTTATAATCCGTTTCATTTGAACAAGAAAAAACAAGATATCCTTTTTTTTTAAATTTCATTTTGCAAAATATTTTTTCCAAGGAACATGTCTAGAAATGCCTCACTTTTGCCTACATACTTACGAATCATGTGACATTTTCCTATGAAACTACTATTTTTATTTTGGTTACCTTTAGCCTTGTTAATCAGTTTGATTTCACATCTGTTTGTCATCTTCTGTTTCTGAACAAAACATTTCTGTGTTATTCAAACATTTTGATGTCACAAAGCTATTAAACTCATCATTAAACAGTAATTTTTCTTTTTCTGTCTCTCATCTTTTTCTATTGCAAGATGCAAAACTTCAGAATGCTTAAACAAAAGTAGAAGGCAACTTATTCAACATACAGCATGACACTGAAGCATTTCATCTAAATTACATGTGCAGCTCTATTAAAGACAAAACAAATCCTCGGGAAAAAGTACTCAAAAAGAAACTCAGTGAAACTCAAAGATGAACATTACCAGAAATGGCAGGAGATAAACTTTCTCTATAATTAATTTACACTTAAAAACAAAGCTGTAAAATATTCTAATATCTTAAGTTTTTATACATCGGCATGTTTATACCAATATAAATCTCTCCTTTTAAAATTTCACTTCTATGTAAGAATCAGGTTTCAAAAGAAACACATTGCACATTGATTACCACCACAGATCTGAACTAATCTTTGCTAATTACACTTGTCCTGTAACTGGCAGTAGTCACCCAAAACTGATCACATAGGTTCTATTTTCAGTCAATAAAGACTGACATATCTAGAGAGCTTTCATATACAACATATGCATTATTATTTTTGCACTAGATTACACCTGATCGGAAGACAGGTCACTAAAAATACAAATTGTAATGTATATGCATCTAAGTTATGATCATAAACATTATAAAACTATGGTATGAGTATGACTATTGGCCAAGCATAGTTCTGGAGGTATAGCTGAAAGGTAAGTTATGTGACAGGAGAACCATAGTTCACTGTAATGGCATCCCACCACTAGTTAGTATTAGAGAATCTGCTTTGGAGCAATAGGAGGGCTTTAACAATACTTAGTGTTTATTTTTAAGACAGTGGGATTAGAAGAATTCCCTGGCAGATCAAAATCTTCTCTTGATCTTTCCCCACTGATTTACTTGATTAAATGTCTATGGCAATCTGGTGCTGAAATGTTCCTCATATAAAACCCAATCTACAAAACTGCTAGTAAGTATGCCCCTAGTCACTTTTCTATATAAGCAACATTTACAAAAGCCAAGTCTTAAAAGCATGCACTGCATTAGGCTCTAATTATACTCAGCCACACTAAGCATGATATGTTGTTGTGTTAAATGTTCCGACTGCTTTCTCTCACTGCTCTTAGCAGGTACTGCAATGAAGAGAACACTGTTTTGATCATGATGTGTCACATGTTTTGTTGCTTCTGCGTTATAACTATTTTACAGTTAAATAGAAGATTCCATTCTTTAAGACTAACACCAGGTCCCAGGAGCACTAGATTCACCAAAATAAGTAAATAAGGGAGAGGTAATCACACAGTAATTGAATGCACTGTGAATTTGACTTCTGATGTAGCTACAACTAGATGCTGATCTCGAGTTTTTTTTTTGTTTCATTAATCATTGCTAAATTCAGTGGGAGAATAGATATGAAGACCTGGGATTAAAAAAAACCCAAATCCCAAACATAAAGACACTGATTTCTTACTTCTATTAGAGCTTAAACTAGGGTCTGTACATATTTTATTTAACAGAGGAAGAAGTACATGTATTAAAAAATACCTTCTACTCAGAAAGTCAAGATACAGAATACATAACTTGAGTCCCTTTGTTCACTCCTGAATTGTTTTTTTCAAGCTAAGGTTTGTCAGTGACATACACGTTGTGTCAGCTAGCAACTTTGGGTAGTACGAGGTAAAATATGCCAAGAGAAAGAGCATTTACATGGAAAACTTTTGCTTTCAAACAGATCTTCTTATCAGTGCAACAGCTCTGATTTTCATTCTTTTCAATAATTTTCAACCTTTGCTTGTAACTAGATCCTTCAAAAGCACTGATGGCAGCAGTGGAAATACACGTCCAGTACCAAATGATTAGTATACTGCTGTTAATGTTATTTGAACTCTCAGTTTGTAAGTATTGTTCTACAAAATCAAAGGCAATAAAAGTGTGGATTAAAAAGAAAAATCTCATTCCAAGTCCCAAATCCTCTCAGCTAGGCCATTTTTCTGCTTTCAGCTAGAGATGCTTATAAAAATATCATATGCTAAAACAATGGAGGTCATCTTCAAATGCCAGAAACAGCAATATTAGAATCTGATGACATCTCCTACACTTCTCTTGGTGTACATAATATTATAATATAATTAATCCTTATTATTTCAGTGAGAGGTATCCGAATCTTCTTATTTGAATGTTATAAAAAGGAAAATAATAATAATTATTGGTATTTGAACAAGTTTTAGCTATGTCAGTGGTATTACAAAGCAGTTTTAAGAACAGGAATATAATGCCATTTTAGCAATAGGTTTCCTCTGAGTTACATAAACACTTGATTTTTATAACCAATAATTTTTATAATCTCCAAACTGTCAATAACATATTTTCTTGTTTTGCTGGGTAAGAACACTATAGTTTATTTACACTTCCTGTTTTAGCAAAGGATCGTGACTAGAAAAAAGTAACTGCAGAGAGAAAGAACACAGCATCATTTATTTTTTTGTCTCTGAGAAAAAGTCCTCTGCTTCTGTATCAACTTCCTTATCAAAACCAAGGTCATAGGATTATCATCAGCACAGTAAATACGGTAGCTGTAAACATCATCTTCAAAACTGTCTTCTCTGTCATGACAGTCAAAGAAGATTTTGTGATCTTTAAAATCAATGTTGTTGCACTAATTCATAAATGCTTCTTTGTTTTTGGAGAATCATCTGTGTGTTAAAAACAATATAATGTATGAGGTTCTGCTTACTGGTATTCCATTAAATCAAAGGGAGATTATCTCTTTAAAACTAGAAAGCAAAGTCAGAATAAATTCGGTCTAATCAAGTTATCTTTGCACCTTCAAAAGTCAATATCACACCTTCAACTCACTGGGAAGAAATATTTCACTTTGCTATCAGCTCATCATCAACTGACAATTCATGGAAGGCAAGCAATTCCTGGGGGTTGTTTCACTGCTTTCAATCTCTGGGTATTGTGGCAGTCTTATCTGTGAATTTTCCTACATTGCCTAGTTCTTAAAACCTTTAACATGATTTTAGCATAGATTTTGATTGCTGATTTAATTTCTTTTATTAAAATATAATATATAAAAGGAAAGAAATCTTTTAAGCTCCCACATGACAATGAAATAGTACTTACATTGTCATGAGGAGCTAACTTCCTATTAATACAATTGTATTTGACATTTCCATTAAAAAATCTTCCACTAGTGTTACATTATTATGCCTGTGACAGCTCAGTGTGGGTTCTATGGTTACACACCGATTTTAGATTATCACTTTACCACATTTTTTTTTCCATGTACATAAGAGGTTCACCTTAGCAAAATGTAATCTGTTTTTGTTTTAAAACAGTAGTAAAAAGATATTTACTGAACTCAATTAAACTTTTGCACAATAAATGTATATGATGCTCTTAATTTAAAGAAACTTAAAGAACTTCTTCCTTAAGCGAAAACTGAAATTAAGCTCTGGAAGTAGTATAAAATACTGTGCTGAGCTTATGTCAGTTAAATATAAGGTTTTGGAGAGGGTAAAGGAACGCCTCTCAAGAGACCCTATGAAACACAGAAAGCCAGATATAAGTAAAAATGGAATATGAAGGAATGGCACTAGATTGACTAGAAAAAAATCCCCAAAACAGCTAAGTTTAGCTTAATTTCTTAATAATATGCTCTCTGTTATGTTCCCAGCATAAGATACTTTTAAGGATACAGAACAGAAAACCCAGCATTTAGGCTTTCAAATTCATTAGACCTTTAAATAAACATGTATATTAATATAAATGTGACTTCAGTAGCAACATATGATTTCAAGTGCTACCTTACAATGCAATTCAGACAGTTTAAAGAGTGTTAACAATAATATCGCAAGGTCAGGTAGGTATCTCAATAGCAAAAATTAGTTTTCGTAGAGTATCATTTAGATACAAATTATTTATTCAGGTACATGATATATTCTGTCTGGGAGCTTGACCTCTGCATTGCCATCTGTTGATTGTAAATTTTGTGAAAAATATTGTGCCAACCTCAGATTTTTGCTTGTTCAGAAGATTATCTTTTCTACATTATTTAACTACCTGTCATCCGACCTTGTCTTGAAAATCATTGTATGCTTCTCATGTCACTGCATTCACTGTTGACAGCTGGTGTTTATCACCAGAAGCTATGGGGGGAAAATTATTTGGTGTACAGCCTAGCCCACTTACAAAAGCAGATCAAACAAAAAATAAATAGAAATGAGGAGTCCCTAAGTACCAGCAATAAGTATGGAGAATGCACAATAGTGGTATCAGGTTTCATGGTACAGCTGCTGTCAGTGTTCCTACTGCTCAAGAAAACAGCTGAAGTGATACCTGTGGTTTCCAATAGCAGAAAGCACTAGCTTTAAAAAAATGTCAAAATGCAGCATGTTAGTCTGCAGTACTGCTATTTTCCACAGTAGGCTGAAACCTAAACAAGGTAGTGACTGATCACTGTTAGCCCCACTCTTATAATCATCCATTACTGGCAACTGTCAGAGACAAATTCTGGGCTAGATGGACCTCTACGCTCAGGCGATATGGCTGCTCCTCTGTTTTGATAAAACACCTGTCAGATGCAGAAAGCAGCATCAGGATGGTGATGCAGGAGATGTCATATTTCAGGTGTGAAATACAATCCCAGTCCTGGCCAAGCTTGGTTAGCAAAACTACACTACATGTTTTCTTTAATGGCATCAACTCTTGTCTCATAGACAAATACAAGAATTTACCCTTTGGTAACTGAAAATTCAATCAGTTGCAGTTTGATGTGTTAATCCAGCTGAGTTCTTGCCAATCCTTTTGTACTGAGCTGCTGGAATAGCCATAGCTCAGGAAAGTTATGATAGATTACTATATTTAGTTTTCATATTTATATATTCAGTTTATTTTGAAAGTTCATTAATGCTGTGTAGAAACAGAAGGGCTACACATACAAAGCATTGTTAATATCTTTTTCTTAAATTCTGCTTCCTACACTTGGGAGTCCCCTCTCCTTCATTTGCACTAATTGCTATTCATTAGCTTCTTTAAAACTCATTTTTCTCATTTTACCTTTCTATCCCCCAAAAGCTCTGAATAACATATGTATATGTCCAAAAAGCACCTTACTGATGAAAATAGAATCCTAACAAGTGACCCTGGCTCATGAAGTACCAGACTATGGATCATAGGACTATTGGAAAGCAATGTGAAATATTACAAAAGCAGGATATAAAACATTTTAAGAGGCTGGGGATTGACCTGCTGGAGAGCAGCTCTGCAGAGAGATAATTAACTGAACATGAGCCAGCAACGTGCCCTCGTGGCCAAGAAGGCCAATGGCATCCTGGGATGCATGAAGAAGAATGTGGCCAGCAGGTCAAGGGAGGTTCTTCTCCCCCTCTACTCTGCCCTGATGAGGCCTCATCTGGAGTCCTGTATCCAGTTCTGGGCTTCCCAGCTCAAGAGGGACAGAGAGCTGCTAGAGAGAGGCCAGTGCAGGGCCACCAATATGATCAGGGGACTGGAACACTGGAACATCTTCCTTATGAGGGAACTAGGGCTGTTTAGTCTAGAGATGAGGAGACTGTGGTTACTTTCAAATAACTAAATGGCGGATGTCAGGAGGTTGGGGCACCCTTTTTTTCTATGGTAGCTAGCAACAGGACAAGGGGTAAAGGGATGAAGCTGGAACACAAAAAGTTTCATTTAAACATAAGAAAATACTATTTAACTGTGAGGGTGAGGGAGCCCTGGCACAGGCTGCCCAGGGAGGGTGTGGAGTCTCCTTCCCTGGAGGTCTTCAAGACCCACCTGGACACATTCCTATGCGACCTGATCTAGGTTGACTTGCTTCTGCAGGGGGTTGGACTAGATGATCTCTACAGGTCTCTTCCAACCCCTACCATTCTGTGATTCTATATTTCCCTCAACATCTCATTGATCACTGATAGGTAGATCTTTGTTTTGACACACTAAAGCTATTGATACATTAAAGAAAATGTGAAATCATATTCTCTCCAACAAGCTTTAGTTCTACTTTCTTGACTCATCTCATTTGTTTATATCACATCTTTAAGATTTAGACTTGCAAACTGTTTATGAGAGTGAAGTATGCCTAGTTTATAAAGAGATTTGTGCACTGTATCTACAGAACAAAAGATTAATTCTACATCCAACCATTAAATTAGTTAGGCGTTTTGAAAATTTCTTGGGTTATCACAAATAAATGAGCTGGAATGGACACATTACTTTGAAGGTACAAAGCTGAAAAATTGCAAAAGGGTTTGTGTTGCACAGCTTTCACATATCAGTGCTAACTTTTAGGGGCTCTGCCAGTGAAATAGGTAATCATATACATAATAATACTCATGTAGCCCTCAATGGCAGTCAGTGAGTAAAACTAAAACAAAGAAGAGATAGAGAAATGACTGATGACTGTTCTTGCACATTAAAGGCTAGTGGGTTCACTCACATGTGACTCTCAATAGATTTTTCAATTTTGTGGATTGTGGGCTTGTGGAAAGTGATCAAGTGGCACAGAATGTAATTCCTGTCATAGGAAACAAGTAATAGTTTTAATTGTTCTTTTAAAGTATAGTCATCCAAATAGGACAGTCTTTAGGATGGTCCTATGTATTTTGTTTTGTCTTTAAATATGCTAAAAAGATTCCATAAGAGGAAATAGCTATTAATCAAAAAGGTTTTTAAAAGATCATTGAAAAAATGTCCCACTGTTTTTTCATTCACTCACAGCAAAGAAATTTTGGAAACCTGCGTCACTGGCCAAAAAAATCTGCATTTCATACAATGCTTCAAACAGACTTTTAAAACAGGAAATAACACTTGTATGTTTCCTTGAAATGAATTTAAGTCTTCTCAAATAACATTTTGATTAATTACATGTAAATGAATTCTAAGAAGTCTATAAAGGGATTTCTTCAGTTGTCAGGGTGATTTTTAATTAACATAAATTGGGAATCTCTTTCTGGGTTTCTACCAGTCCTTATGATGCTACTGGAGAAAGTATAGCTCATCTTCATAAGGCTTGCTTAATGCTTAAAGCATTTATGTAGCTTAGTCATATATATAAATTAGTAAAATAAATAGTACAAATAGCAAATTCAGCTTGGATGGACCATGAGCAACTTAATTTTAAACTGCCAAATTATTGTTCCTAGACAAATCACAGTTAGACTCAGTAGTTAAAACATTTGAAAAGTGTGAGTTTGACGAGATAGCTGTGGCTTTCTGACAAAACTTTCAAATATTCCAGCTCATCTTCCTACAAAGCTTTCAACACAAAATTATTTAATTTAACAAAACACACCTAACATCTGATAATTTTGGTTATGGCATTGTCTCACAAGTATGAATCCAATATTTTTTGTAATGAACACAAGTAAGAAAGGCAGATCTGAAAACTGATTTCATTAGATTACAATATTACACACTGCTGTGTTCTGACAATAGGCAAAGATCAGTCTTTGTATCTGTTTGGTCTATAATTTAAAACCTTAGATATGTGGAATGAGATGAATGAATACAAGGGAATGTTCATCTTCTCCAGTGGACCGATATTTCATTCACTTTGTTTCATGAGGTTTAGAGTCCAGTGTCAGCTCCAATTTCAGTGGCTCTTTTTTTTTTCAATGGCCTCTTTACAAAGGCTTAGATTTAAAGGACAGAACAACCTCTTAACAGTCATCTGTTTTTTTTTTAACTTAGGCTATAAAAAATGAAATAATTCAGGAATTAAGCCCTTCATTTCTTCTAGGGTTATCATATGTGTTTGAGAAAAATGCAATGGCTTGAATTTAAAGTCGTGCAACAACTATTATATCACCAAACGTTTTTCCCAATGAATACATATGAAAGTACAGTGTTTTCATCTAGACTGATCTTTTATTTAGTTTCAGTTTTTATGTACTGGTTATTTTTACTTCTGCTGTATTACAGAGCTGTTTATTGCCAAAAATAATTTCTTCATTTCAAGCCTTAGAATGAGCCATCCTTCACTTCCTACTTGTTAAACTAGAGAACTACTTTAAATTCTTAATATGAGAGAAATCTGAATTTAACAATTCTTTTAATCCTCTAATAATTAATCTCCATCAACAGCTTTTAAAGTACCATCAGCAGAACTGAACATAGCACTTCAATAACAAAATCACTGACGCTGCATACTAAGTAGAACCTCTTTACTAGTTCCAGTTCTGATTGCTGGAAGTCAATCCCAGTAGTTACAATCTATTTGTTATTTGTATCCTTGCACTGGTAACTGGTGTTCAACCCTGACCTCAAGATCAGTTTCAGTGTCATTCCACTCGAGGATACATCTAGCAGGTATAAGATTCAATGAATATCTTTTTATATTTAACTGTACTGAAGCAGATAGTCCTCAAATTAAACTGTAGTTTTAAGTGATCAAAGATAACTGACCATTCAATAGTTATTTCTGTCCTTTGCAGGTTTGGGTAGGTTTTTTTTTGTATTTTTTATTTTTCCTGTTTCCTTTTCTTTCAGGAGCTGCCGTTGTATCTTATTTCCAAAGGAGAACTTTATGAGCTTTAATTTCTGTTACTAGAATATTAGGGGACAAGGAGATTCAAAACAACCTATGCAATGCAGATCAACCTTAGTTGGCCTGTAGGAAACACTATGCGGTGGGCATCTTGGCAATTCTTTTCCATCCTCTCTGGTATGGCAGTCAAATATCATGCTCTGGGCTTCAGGCAAAACTGCCTGTTCATTTATTACCACCAGTCTACAAGTGTAGCTTTGGCAAATTTTACAGATAATGTATTTTTCTTTTAAATGAAATCAGAAAAGATTATTCCTTTTTATATTTTCTCCTGCAGCTGTTTTACATAAAGTATGAAAGGTAATCCTTGCATCCAGTACCACTAAACCTCTCTTCCTACAGACCCATTCATTAATTGGTGGGTCACAGATTCATGTTTCCTTTTATACTCTAGCTTAACAATACTTGAAGAGATGTTTTAAACTACGGAAATACTTTAAGTGGAGTGGAAAGTTTTCAGTCAGCTTTTGTTCTCTCTTGAGTACCACACACTCTCAGACACTCTTATTTCTAGGTCAGCTTCATGATGTTATATATAAGGTGCTGCCACACATTATACATAACCAGTCATACCTATCTTTGTTTGAAACATATTCTGAAAAATTCTAAGGGCAGAAGACACACAGAGCCTCTGGAAAACATTTTGTTTGTCCATCACACAGAGGTAGACAGCATTTATGGAGCAGATCTAGGTAGATATGGAGATCTGAGTCTTAAAGTTCTACCTCTACGCAGGCTGTAAGAAATTTAAGGAGACTAGACAGATTCAGACTAGGAAGGCTAATGAAAGAAGGCTTTCTGACTACTAAATTTCCTTCAACTTGCTGTATTTTGTCAGCAGCTTTCCCACATACCTACAATACCAATAAGATCAGAACCTCTCAGGAAGGTAGTTCCCAGAAAGATACTCAATATATCTTCCAATAACTCATCTAATTTTGAAATCATGCTAAAGCAATATAGTTTTCTGTATTTTTAAGTAACTGGAGAAAAAGTATGTTTTCAGTGATATATTTATGTATTAAGAAACAGAGAAAATTGACCATAAATCAATAATATTTTACTGAACTTACAAAGAGTAGAATATCTGCCCGTAAGAGCAGTAGTTTATTTCAGAAGCTAATTTCAAATACATTTTATGATGCAGTTGGGAAAGTTGAGTAAAAGCTTCTGTACATAAAAGAAGAGAATATAAAATTTTCAACAAATGGACTTCTAATGTCTATATTTTTAAACAGGAAAAAAAATGTTCAGAGATAGGGAGAATGCAGATACTGACCAACAAATAGTCCTCAAAATTACATTCAGAATCTTTGAGTTAAGATGACAACTCACTGTGAAATACAATACACAGAAGTACATCTAAAGAGTAATGTAGATTTTCTGAATGGAATGGTGAGAGTTTTCAAATATTAGATAATATTTGAGAGAAGAAATGAGACACCTAGCACAGACAACTGTGGAGTTGGGTTTTTTCCTTTTTTTTTTTTNCCTTCCCTTCCCCTATTATCTCTATAAGAAAACAGGTATCTCACTGACCTGACAAGGCTAAAAACTCATAGGGCTAAAAAAGCTTTGAAAAATCAGATGACATATAATGTCTAGGAAAATACAGCAGTATAAGAGACAATGATGTCTACAGAGGTTTGGTAGTCAGAATTATGACCTCCAAAAATCAGTGTTAAGATGAAACCATAGTAAAATTCAATAGAGAAAAATAAATTCCTTTTTTAAAACTAAAAGTCCATAGGGCAATCCATATGCAATCACACACATAAGGTGATTCAGTTCAGCCATATCTCTGGAAATAAAAACGGGCTGGTGCTACTCCAGATCTCTCAATTAAGTTGTAAAAGCTGTATGCTCAATGTTACTAAAATAATTCAAGAATAATGTATTATCTATAACCCCCGCTTTTAACCTGAGTTGTCATTAACAGAATCCATCTTACTGAGTATAGCGGTACATTAACTTTAATCCATTTTTAAATATAAAGACTTTTAAGGTCATTGTTAATTAGAGAAAAGTCCAAGCTCTTCTTAACTTAAGGTTTTGAATGCATCACTGCAGTTAAGCAAATTTCTCTGTTTGGATTAATATAAACATTTTGAGAATTAGACTAGCTTATCCCACTGGGTTTCCATCATTTAACTAACATTCTATTCTGAACAGGAAATAAGATAAACTTATTTCAGCCAAATACTAAGTAGTATTGTCAATAAAAACATAATACTTAATGAAACTAACAGGGGGAATCTGTTAATCTGTTAATTTCTCACAGAATTACAAAACTACTGAAGGGAGTAAAATAAATGTCAAAGAAGGATTATCAATAGTAGCATTACGAAGACAGAATCAAGGAAAAAGAAAAGGTCAAAGTAATGTTGTACCTAATACATTCGTTTTAAAATTGCTTCATGTCTAGAAGTTTGGCAGTTCAACAGCAACCTTAAATTATTTGCCAGAAACCTGATTGGGCATTTTACTCTTCATAAGATACACACTAAGTATACATTCAGCACAAATCTACAGAGTACGACTTTGATGTAGATTACTGAATACTATCTATAATGTTACAGACAAGCAGCTGTGACCTAGCCTTTTTGCCCTATAAAGTCACAGAATGTCATGGAGTTTGTTCTGTACTGGGTTTATGTGACAAGATTTTGGTAGGGAAGAACAAGGCAGAGAGGGGTTATAGGGGTGTCTTCTGTGAGAAGCTTCTAGAAGCTTTCCCTGTGTCAGGTAGAGCCAATGACAGATTACTCCAAGAGGTTCCTACCACTAGCCCTGGCTGAAGTAATTAGTGATGGTGATAAAACCTCTGGGATTAACACCTCTGGGATTTAAGGGGGAAAAAAGTCACTGTGTGGGAGCAAACTGCAGTAAAAGAGAGTGAGAATGTGAAAGCAAAAACTACAAGACACCAAGATCAGTGAAGAAAGAGAGGGACGAGGTACTCCAAGAGCCGGAGCAGAGGTAGGAGGAAGCACACTGGAGGAAGTGAATGCCTGAGGCAGGCTATGAGCCAAACTGCAGCAGGGTCCTGGCAGAACTCATGACACTATGGACAGAGAGGAACCCATACCAGATGAGGTTTGCTGTCCAGACTTGTGACTCTTGTGGAGGGACTCCACCCTAGAGCAGAAGAGTGTGAGGAGTCCTTCCCCTGACATGAAGCAGTGGCAGAAACAATCTGTGATGGACTGACAAAAACCTCTATTCCCTGTCTCCCTCTACTGCTGTGAAGAGGTAGAGACTTGAGAAGAAGGGAGGGAAGGGGGAAGGTGTTTTAAGATTTAGGGTTTATTTCTTGTTACCCTTCTCTGTTCTGATTGGCAACAGTTTAAACTGATTTTCCCATCAAGTCTGTTTTGCCAACAATGGTAATTGCTGGGTGATCTCCCTGTCCTTATGACCTGTAAGACTTTATTATATTTTCTCTCCCCTGTCCAGCTTAAGATAAGGAGTGATACAGTGGCTTTGGTGGGCAACTGGCATCCACACAGTCAATTCACTGTACCTTCTTTTGAGGAACTTCATTTGGTTTGTGATAACACGTTTTATTCCTCAGTGTCACAATTGTCTTTATAAACCGGAAGCTCATTTAGATTGGTGAGCACCACTCAGTCATGGAGAAGAGGTTTAACTCTCAGTACTACAGTAAAAATAGACATATCTCTTAGCAAATATTTTTCTGTGCAATCTCATTTTCATTGCTTAGTGGCAAGTTTTACTTCCTACTATAACTCAAAATTCAAGCATAATACGAAAGTATTGGTTCAGCTGTGGTTGCCAAGTCTTTCTTGCCAAAACTCTCCTAGCCTAGCACATATCTCTGAATGAATTTACCATTAGTCTTTTTCATTGCTACTTGTTGAAAAATGAAAATGATCAACTAAAAGTTGTGGGCTTATGCAATGGAAGAAATATAGCAAGATTAACCATACACGTCTAGTTGTTATGCCCAAAATGAAAGATCCAATGACCATCTCAACTTCACTCCTTAGAGGTCTTAAGCCAACATACATTTAACAGCAAGAACTTAGAAACTGAGAAACACAAGGAAATGTCATCTGGAAGTTTGTGGTACAAAATTTTGAAGGGGTAGGAAATACATAATATTCTTACCCTAGATATCTCTCATGTATGATAGACCTATACATTCTTCTCCTCCAAACAATTGCACACTTCTGCTTTGGCATTTTTACACTTTTAAAAATACAGTTCTACAATTACTCTTGGCTTAATGAGGCGTGCATGGAAATTGGCTTTTATCTGACTACATTAAAACTTGCATTAATCTGCAGAGACAAATGTCAGGTAATTTTTTCCTCTCCAAGCCCTTCCACAAATCAAATAGTTTGGATCAACTTCAATAGAGGATTGATGAGTGAATTTCCTTCCATAGTATTATGCATAAATTAAAAGCAAATGCTTTGTGTTGAAGAAATAAACAGAGACTATTGAAAAAAAAATATAGCATGTCCTGAAACTTCAGAAAGATTTTAAAATATTCCCTGCTATGGATACTAAACCATGTAATTGAATATATTTCTTCAATGGAAAGCGTATGTTTCTTCTTCTCCATGGTTTACTTTTTACCACAGTGGTAATACTACTGACCAAGTAGATTGCTACAGTCTGCAACTTGAATTAGTGAGAAGGAAGTGACTAGGGTTGCTATGAAAATGTTTACATTAATGTTATTTAATTTCTGACAAGGAGTAGGAATCTGTAGAGAAAAGTAATTTCTAAAAAGTCCTTTACTACTCTATAGTGTTTTAAGATGCGTTGCTGGTTTCTTCACATACCACTAAAAGCCAAGAAAACAGGTAAAATTATTATGCTTCAGTAACAAGATTTTAATAGTTTTTTTTCAAGCATATGTTAAGCTTCTCAGCAGTGTTCATCATACAGCATTAAAATGCTACCTTTTTCTTAACTGCATATACAATAAAATAAAATGGACAGTTCTCATTTAAAAACTACCTTGCAAAGAGACATGCTAAGAATGAAATGCCTTTAAAATAAAGTGCTCTCTTAAAACACTTTTTATGAACACCCAGAGACCAAGAAGACATAAAACACAGCTCCCTCAGTCAATCTAAATTTGTTTTTATGATGTACTGTTCAGTAAAAGTAGAAATCTGCAAGAATTGTCAAGTCCATTATATTTATCCTTACTACGCTATCTAGTTTGCTTTCATAAATTACTATTTTACCAAAAGAATAAAAATCATTCTTTGATATGAATCAATATATCAGATTTCCAACAATCCAAAATATTTTTTTGATCTTTCTGACCTGTTCAGAAACCATTTTTAGTTGTAAAATAATGAAAAGTCAAAAATAATTTTTTTTTCTCATATTATTAGTATTATTTTATGTAAACAAAAGTTGACTTGGTTCAGTTAGCAAAAGTACATGGACAGAAACCAATTTTGTGTTGAAGAGTGTTTAAACAAAATAAATTTTAGTTTTATTAGGAACAAGAATGAATGCTAAAACTTCAAGCCATTTTTATCTTTAATCCCAGGAAATTTACTAATCTTATTCTAAACTGGCTCAGACAGTCAATGTCTAGCTAAGCTAAGCTAAGACTTTGAGTTCTCATGTCCTATAGAAATGTAGAGTATTTTACAAGTGATATCTTTCCCTTGCTTATTTGCAACATTTAAGAGTAAATAAATAAATAAATAAGATTCATGCTTCCTCTTCCAATAAAAAAAAAAAAACCAGTTAACTTACCTCTAGGATTTCAAAGTAATGTTACTAGCAGCACCACTGGGACAACAGTAGGTTATACATTATGAGTGTGTTGTGAAATGTACACTGAAGCAATGCTGGCATTGCCAAAATTAATATAGAAGCATATGGCTGCCCAGCCCCCTGATGTTGCCAGAATACACATAGGAAGAGGCACTGAATTAGTTCCAGACATTGCCAAAGTCCAGATGAGCCAACATACACTAGCACATTTACACCTGGATTCGGAGACCATAGCAGTAAATGTCAGGGGTTTGGAAGCTTTCCTGAAATCTCATCAGACTCACTCAACTTTACTGTTGTGAAATGAAATGAAAACATGAAAGGTTCATAAAGGTACTGGAAAGCCGTGTTATATCACACTTGTAACTTTCTTTGTTTAATTCTCCACCACTCCCAAGTTCCCCGAGCAGTTACTTTGAAATTGTGGCAGCAATCCCTTGATTTTTCAAGTTCCCTCTTATTGAGTAAGTATGGTCCTCAATATGGCTAATTTCATCCACTGGAACATAATGGTACACTAAAATGAGTGCAGTGTGAGAGGTCAGGAACAGGAGTGCAGATTTAATGCATGTCAGAAAATTACATTCCAGTGCAGCATTCAGGAATGTCTTTTCTCCTCATGCTAGATACACAGAGGGAATCAAGAGGCTGCCTCAGGTTCTTTTTGGAAATACTGGGTGGCTGTTACCACCAATTGCCAAAATAATAAGTTTTCAATACAGCATTACTGGTTTATCATAATTAGGATGCTTGACACTACATATAAACACTCAAAAATATCAAGATCATGCTGACTGCTGATTTGGAGTCTGGAAGGAATTTCTTCCCCACTTGAGGCAACAAAACTAGTTTGTTGGTTTTTGTTTGATTTCTTTTTTTAAACTTCCCTCCAAAACAATCTTCTGTCTTCACTGCACTTCTGATTGCACACTGTTTTCTTCCTGTGGCATGATGCATAGCCTCCTGAAGGTTCAAGTGTTTTTTTTAATGTCTTGCATAGGTATTATTTGTCACATATAGCTTTATTGATGAATATCTGCATTGCATTCACAGTCTTGAGATCTACTCAAGGCTCAGATATTGACTTGAAGGTCAGACTGGTTATTTTATTGTGTCGTCTGTATTAATCTCTGTGATACTTTAGTACATAAACTTTGCTGCAACTAGTAATAGTTCCCACCTTTCCTTTTACTCAAATTTATATTCCTGCTGTTAGCAGCACATCTCTGCTCCATACTAGAGACAACGCTCCTGCCTCACAGTTGCAATGACTTCTGAGATTTGTGGAACTTTGCTTAGCTGATGGGAACAAACCTACTGTAGGAGATACTGTTAAGTAGCTCTTTAATAATGTCCCTATGTTACTCTGTTAATGAAAGACGTAACAGTTGATTTAAAATTGGATTTGCAACATAATATTTACTCTATTTTTTTTCTTCAAAATTTAGATATAATATTTCCTCCAAGATTCTTAGTCCTGTTGGTTACTTTCACTTCTTATAATATTTCTCGAATCAAGAGTGTATCGCTGCAGAAAATGTAACTCAAATATCATAAAGATTTAAAAATAACTTTAGACAACTTCATATATTTAATAATTCTCTCTGAACTAAATTCTATCTCTGATTGTACTCTGACTTACATTTCAACATATAGAGGATATAGGTCAGCACATAGAGTGAAAAAAATAACCACACTAACAAATTCCCTCCTTACTTATATTAACAAACACAAATTGGATTTTAAAAGAGTAAGAAGGGACTTAACAGAGTACAATTTCTTCTTTCCATAAAACAACCCAAACAAATTCTTATGAATCTATGTTTATCTCTTGCATCAAGGGGAGAGGGAAAGATGGTTTATATGATCAAAAAGAGAAAAAAAAGATTTCCCAGAAGTGTTGTATAGTAACAAATATTATATAAAATAAAACGTGTGGTGTTCCAAGATTTATAAATAGTAACAGAAACATTCTAATACATCCCATAATCAGTAATCAAAGATCAAGGCTTCAGAGTGATAATTTAGTCTATCAGATGGGTGAGCATAATTAACAGAATTAAGTATCTGAGTTTGGTTGAGAAGAGAATATAGGAAGTATATGGGGACAACATGACCTATAGAATCAACAGTAGTTTTAAAATGACTTAATTTATAATATTGCTTGAAGTACTTACAATCTATTTACTTAAAAGTGGAAGTACGAGAGAACAAAAAACAAAGGATGATTTCTTAAAATGCATCACTTTTTAACTATTTCTTTTAAGAGTGTTGCATCTAGGTAAAAGCACAATGCTTTTTCTACATGGTGTAATGGACCATGTGCTGGCAGTGACACAGTCCTTATGTTGATATTCTGCTGCATCTGAGAATTGATGACATTTGGAACAATGACAAAATTATGATAAAAAAAGCATGATGCTTCAGAGATCTGAATTGCATTGTAATTCAATGTATCTTCATTGGCTGTCCCAGATGCAAGGACTGTAATTGTGATGGTGATAAAAAGAATACCGTCACACATGATGACTGGGCAGCTGCATGCCATTATATTCTTGGGAATGCATTTATTCCTTGTACGAGATATACACTATGCTTGTTACTAGAACAAGGTGATACTGCCACAGTGACATGGAAATCAGAACACAGCTTTTACCCTAACTTAATTTTCTCTCCCCACACTTTCTTATATGCTCTAATCTACCACCATGTTGCTAAACCTAACATGATAGACTAGCCATGAAAATGTTGGCATTGTTATTATCTTTTTATCTCAGAATTTCTGATTACGCAAAGATATTGAATTCCAAACCTTCTTCTGCACCACCCTTGCTTCCCGTGTCTTCTAGGATGGAGTTTGGCAACTATACATCTCTATTTTTCATAATGATTGAACATTCCTACAAATATGCCAATTCTCTATGGTATATCCCCAGAATACACATAAGATATTAGATGAGAAAAATTTATTCTTGGTCTTACCTCCTCTGTTTTTTTCTTAGTCCACAGATTTGCATAGTATTATGTGATAATATTGGTAAAGTTTGAATAGCAAGCTTCTCATATATATCACCAGTTTTCAAAACATGTGAGAATATCATAAAATGATTTAACTGACAAATCATCTGTTTTGAAGTAAAATGAGTTTATATATTCAAGCTTCATACAAAGTAGCTACTACTCAATATTATTTGTAATAGTAATAACCTGACAGTTTAAACAATATCTATTGATTTCCTTATTGGGGGGTTTATGACACCTCAGAGGTGCTTTAGAGCTAGTCTTCTCTTAGTCTTCTGCATGTGTATAGAAAGAGAGGACCAGATTAACTGACATTATATAGTCAGAATGACTCTGATCAGTAAGGTACATTTCCTTAAAGAAATATTAGCTGAATTTCAAAGGTCCTTAATAATTTTATACTTCAGATCCTTATGTTGCATTATCCATAGCAGCTGGTAGATAGATGATGCATAGTCACCACTGCTGCTACTCCACAGCCTAAAGCTGAACCAGTTTGTGGTACTGATTGGAAAAATGCTGGTCATCTTAATTCATTAACAATTCAGTTATAGCTGATTAAATGGCAGATAGTTTTCTAAGAAGTTAGAAATATACAGAACTCCATTAATTTGGACTATGCCCACCTTTTTGTAGAAGAATATCATGGTTATGTATTCAGGCACTCAGAACCTTGTCAGAAAAATTACCTATGCATATGCAACTTTATAGACTCTTTGACACATTCATCATAATGCTTTAGTTACCTGATTCATCATAATTCTTCCTCAAAGCTTCTAGTTTGTTTATGGTTATTCAAGGTGGTATTTTTTGCTGTTATTCAGTGTTTGATCCCATACCTTATTTAGCACACATTATTCAAACCTTGCATTGAAAGAAAAATTATGTTCTTCATCACTGTTTCCATGGTGTTTTGCTATAGTGAATGAATGCTTCATAAATACAAATTTCTAAGATTCAATTTATTATAGTCATTTTTCAGTCTGAAAATTAATCACAGTTGCACTAAGATACTCAGTAGTTTTGGGTATGCAGTTTTGATCACTTGAGGCCTGACTTCTTCATACACTAATTTATAACATTGTCCAAATTCAGAGCAGTCTTCATTGATTTTATTTACAATTGGAAATACAACAGTTCTGCAAATCTGACCCCACACTTTTCATGGTGTACTCAGCAAGCAAGAAACATAGTTACAAGAGTATTTCATATACTAGATGAAAGACATATTTTTTAAAATCAGGTGTGGGTTCCAGGAATTTCCTGTTCCTTTCCTCCAGACTCTGACATGCTTCACAGCTTTGTCCCTCTCTTTCCCCTAGGAGATGTCATGGTTTAGCAAGGAGTTGCTTTTACTTAGTAACAGGGGGAGCGGGTTGCAGTGAAGACCCGGTAAAAGTTTTTTAGACTCTCCCCCGACTCCTGGGTTCAGACCCACCCCCCGGCCCGGCTGGGCCAATCTGGCGCCTCTGCGATCACTATTTAGGGACGGGAATTTGAAGTGCGAGGCAGGAGGTGTAAGAGTGGTACAAGATGAAAACGACC